>JAVJIF010016539.1:0-132500 GCA_038442645.1 Agave tequilana
GCATAGGGGGACCAGTCCAGGGAGAGCTTTAGTTTAGTTTTTTTCTTTCTTCTTCAATTAATTTTTATTTTCTTTATAGCTTATGTTAGAGAGAGTTATTGATTAAAAGAGAGAAAGAGTTATTGTAGAGTGACAATATTGTAATCCTTTCTTAAGAAACCTATATTGAAGGTGACAATCAATGGAAGTTTTTTTTACTTTTTTTCACTATGCTCGACCTAGCCGAAGCCCTGCTTTCATTTATTCTTTTCTACTGTTTCACTTTATTTCAAGGTAATTCTTCAATACGATTTAACAACAGAGGTAATTACTCTTTTTGGTATTTCTTTTCATTTATTAGTTTAGAGTCACAATTCTTCTCTTTATTTAGGCTTTCCTATTCTTTTGTAAATAAAATAACAACAATACCACCATCTCTTCTTCTACCATCTCCTTCTTAACTTAACTTAACATTTTTATTTTCTTTTTATAAACTGAAAATATAAGTATTAACTAGTTTTGGTAAATTAAAAGAAAAACATACACAATACTTCTATCGCTAGCCCTCCCTGTGGATCATGACCCGTTAGCCCTCGACTACACGGTAGAATTGAGGAGCTAGCACTGTTCCAAAAGTTTGTATTTTCTGTGCAGGTTTGGCTCAATCAAATCATAATTAGGATTTTTTATACTTGATCAAAATAAGATTATTTGTTTGAATACTAGGGTTAGGAAGAAAATTTGAAAAAGTACTTTAGTCTTGATTTTTACCTTGATGAAATATGCATAATTTATACACTTACACCCTTAGGGTTCTAAAACAAAGATTCTTATGCCTTAAAAAAATTATTATATAAAAATCCAATGATTAAGCTGGTTATTTGTGCCTCATAAAGTATAAGTATTTACACCTAAAAGTGGTTCATATAAATAAAAATTCTTAGTTTTGTGGCCTTGTTTGCTCGAGTCTTATGTCCTTGGGGTGTTTTCTCACCCGGTGCCCTAAAATTGTCCGGTTGGGAGTCACCGACTAAGGCTCGTTACATGGGCGAATTAGAAAGCCTAATGAGCTAAGGAATATTACTGCAATAAATGTAAAAATTAAAAATAAAAATAAGGCATAAGAGTTAGAGTTGAAGAATCCCGAGTCAAATTTTCATGGTCACAAGGTGTATATAACTTAGGGTAAAATAATAGACTAGATGAGAAATACAATTTTAATCCTTACCTTTATTGAAAACAAGTTTTTGAATAGAGACTAGGTTTAGGATTGACTAAGTTTTGATAATCCTATGACTTATAGATTACTTGAATTTTTATATTAATACTTCAAATATTTTTTTCTTTCAAAATACGTTTTCAAAAATACTAACACTTTGTTTTATTTTCTTTATGGATTTTATGGGTGCAATCCACTGAAAACCCTCACGAGATAAACTCGTCCTCTAAGGGTAACTTAGAGATTTAACGGCTTGTCACATGTGCTAAGTGCAACCGCCATTCCTATGAAAGTGAGTTAAGTTAGGTCAATTTAGTTTTTCTTTTCTCTTTCTTTTGCTCGAGGACGAGCAAAAGATAGGTGTGGGGTGTATTTGGACACATATATTACGTAATTGTTACTGCATTTCTACATTTATTTTATATAATATTCCTACAACTCACTTGTCTTAATGTCTGAATTCATGCAGGATATAATAGAGAGAATATAAGCATAAATCCTATCCAATCAAATTCAAAAGTACAAATCAACAGGAATCTATTCAAATCTAGAGCTTCTAGAAGCCATCTTATCTGTAGAACGAATATATCAGATGAGATAATACCAGTCTAAATTCAAAGAAAAAAATAATTTTTAAAAACCCAATCAGTTTCGCTGAAGATAAATGGATATCTCATCAATTCTAGAAGTCAAATTGAAAATTCAAAAGAATAAATGGATAGAAAGAAGATCAACGGATGAGATAAAGCAATTATATTTGGAGATAAAGAGGAAAACTCAAGTAAATTTTGAGTTCTAAATCAATTTAGATTCGGATTCAGACTGGATACCTTTTAACATTTTGAGCATAACTTTCGTTACAGAAAAACAAATATGATTCAAGATGCTCCAGAAAGAGGATTTAAAGAGTTATAATTCTTATGTTGACTACTATTTCTAATTCTATCATTTGTTAAGTCATATTCAGCAATCAACACGTCGACTAGCTGTAGACTAATTTAGAATTGAATTTTTACATAAAATTCTAGATAAATCAAATCAATTAAAGATAAAGAGAGGATTCAAATTCAAAAATTGATAATAGCTTGCTCTCCAAGCCAAAGATAGGATATTATCTTAATATCCAAAGTTCAAATTTAAGTTCTAAAGATGGTTGCATAACTTCTACTGGGAGTCTATCCACTACTTCTACTATAAATAGAGGGGTAGAGCATAAGAAAAATGACATCTTTTTCTCAGCATAACTCTGGAGGGGAGGACTCCACAGCGTAACTCTGGAGAAAGTTTTAGGGTTAGGATTCTTCTTTGTCTATCGTATTTTCAGTTTGAGAGAAAGAATTGTAGGGAGAAGACGGAGTACTTGTAATTGATGGTGAAATAAAGGTTCTTCTAATTTTTTCAATTTAGTTCTTTTGTTTGCTTTAGTTACTTTATTTACTTTTATTTGCTTCCTTTATGCTTACTTTTTAATCATGCCTCCTTTATGGCTTGGAGTAGGGAGAGTTTCATGACAGATAAGAGAGGAAGAGTTATATTTAGAGTGGCACTAGATATAATCTTCCTTAAAGATAGTTATATTAAGAGTGACAGCCAATGGAACTATCCCACTTCTCTTCATCGTTACTCAACTTAATTGATCTCTTGCTTTCCTTTAATTACGCCAATGTATGTTCTTTTTTTTCTTGTTTATTTCCTTTCTAACTTAGTAATCTGAACAACAACACCATCTACCTTCCACTTTCTTTCTAATTTAGCTTAATGTTTCCTTTTCTTTTCTTTTAAAATAAAGAAGATCTTTTATTGGTATTAACTTATTTTTGATAAATTAAAAGAATAAACTTACTTAATCGCTTCCATCGCTGTCCCTCCCTATGGATCACGACCCGTTAGCTCAAGGCTACAGGTAGCATCGAGGACCTAGCACTGATCCTAAACTCTATATTTTTTTGTGCAGGTTTGGCTCGATCAGCCTCCTGGTTGTTTCTATCTGAATTTGAGGAGTCCTCTTCTAACCCTTTAGGCCTTTTCGGACTGTCTGAGAACTTAATTCTCTTTTCCTGAGTGACTGCGAACTATCTGAAGCTCACCTTGCGCTTTATCCTCTGTCTCTGACTTTTCTCGCAACATTAATTCTTCGTCAAAGATCATATCTCTGCTGGTAAAGGCGCTCATTTTGTTGGGATCCTAAAGTCTAAAACTCTTGACTCCTTTGGTGAACCTGATAAAAAAACACTTCTTAGACTTGGACTCCAATTTACTCTTTTTCTGACTATCAACCAAATTATATGCTGGGTAACTGAAAATCTGTAAGAGTGAATAGTCCATAGACTCTCTTTGCCATATCTCCTTTGGGATCTGAAGATCAATAGCTATTGACGGTGACATGTTTACTAGATAACTCGTATGATTCACTGCCTTTGCCCAAAATTCTTCTTACATGTCAGCCTATAATCTAATACTGCGGGCACGCTCTGTAAGTGTCTGATTCATGCGCTTTACTGCTCCATTTTATTCTAGTCACCCTAGAATACTTAGCTAGTGTTTGATGCCCTTGCTTGCTAAGTAGTATTTGAATTCTTTAGAGGTATACCCTCCTCCGTTATTGGATCTCAAGACTTTCACCTTCCGCCCCGTCTGATTTTTCACCAATGTTTTTCACTCTTTGAACCTCTGAAATACATTTGATTTTTGCTTTAAGAAGTATACCTAAAATTTCTTTGAAAAATCATCTATGAAAGTAATATAGTACCTAGCACCCCCAATGGATGCTACTGGCGAAGGCCCCTACACATCCGTGTGAATGAGATCTAGCAAGCCCTTTATTTTGTGCTGTGATGTAGAGAATGCTACTCTATGTTGCCTACCTATAATGCAAAATTTAAAAAGATCAAGTTTGTAATATTTGATACCTAGTAGAGCATTCTTTTTGTGTAGGGCTTGAAGATCTCGCCCGCTCATGTGTCCAAGACGCCTGTGCCTAAGTCTTGTAGTATCCTCTTTCTTTGTTGTTGCTAAAGCATCACAATAATAATGCTTCCTATCAACTTGTACAAGTTTGCTGTCCGTTCTCCTTCGAAAATCATCATGGAGCCTCTAGTAACTTTGATTTCTCCATCTGCACCAGAAAACTTGTACCTTCGAGCTTTCAAAGCTCCCAATGAGAGAAGATTCTTCTTTAAATTTAGAATGTGTCATACGTTCGTGAGGGTTCGAACCTGTCCATCAAACACATACAGATGTTGCTGATGCCAACAGTCTTACACATGACATTATTTCCTATCAGAACAGAGCCTCCATCATAAGGCTTGTAAGTACAGAATCACTCCCTTTTTGGGTACATGTGGTATGTGCACCCCAGTCAGTAACTAAGTGAGTGCACACATTTATTGCATTATTCTTTATTACATATCCACATTAATCATATAATAAATCTGCTAAATTTTTTGTCTTAAATGACTATTTTGCAGAAGATAATCATGGGGAGAAAGAGGATAAAATCAAATAAATATCAGTTAATTCAAATTTAACTAGATCTATTCGGTAACAGGAGGATGATCCCAAATTCAGTTGGTTAAATTCAGTTTTTGGTGAATCAAGTGGTTAAAGTTAAAGATCAACCGAGGATAACATCAAATATAGAGTCCAAATCCAAAGGGATAAATGGATAGAGAGAAGATCAATGGATAAGATGAAGCAATTTTGACTCAGATTCTGACTGGATACATTTAATATTTGAATCATAACTTTCGCTACCAGAACTCAAATCTGATGATTCAAGATGATCCAGAAAGAGGACGTAAAGAGCTACAACTCTTAAATTGATTATTATTTCTAGTTCTATAATTTGGTATGTTATATATAGTAATAAATACGGCAATAAGCTGTAGATCAGAACTGAATATCCACATCAAATCAAGTTTGTAGATAATGGGAGGATTCAAATTCAGAAATAGCCAACTTCTCTTATCTTCATACTCCTCTACCCTCTGCATTTCTCCTATAAATACCCGCAATCTCAAAGGCAAAAGAGGAACGATGAAGCAGAGATAGATTTTAGGCCAGTTTTTTATTCTTTTTAGTGTAGGTTCTTATTTTTCTTTTCATGTAATTTTCAGTTTTCTTTATATAACTGAGAGGAGAGATAAGTTTCATGGAGGAATGAGAGCGAGCTTATACTGAGGGTGACACTGGTGTAAGTAAGTCTTTTCTTTCTTTGTTATTTGAATCGAATCGAAGTTTCTTTTTCTTCTATACTCTTGTTTTGGTTTATTTTCCTCTAATGTGTTGCAATCCAAGTGAATCTGATAGCCTCGAGACTGCTTCGTCATTGCAAGTACCCTTGATGGCCTATGGTGATGAACAACCATTTTTTTGTTAGTTTAGCTTGCCCTTTTATTCATAGTGTAGATCGGGAATGGGGAAGAGCCTACACGCCATACTTGATCGCCTTCAATGACTAGGTAAGTCATAGCTACGGATCTGAGGTATACGAGCACTGAAGAGGTAAGTAATTTTTAGGTTTAATTTTCTTTCTTTTCTTTTAATTCTTTAGTTTAGACCACCACAATCTCCCAACCATTTTATTCAATCTTTTTTATTTCTTTGTATAAATCCATTTTCTATTTTCTCCACCTTCTCAATCTATCACTTTCTTTCAACTTAACTTAAACTCATTTTACTTTTCTTTTTAAAGAACTAAAAGATCTTTACCATTCTTTGTAGCATAAGAGAGACCTTACTAAAAAAGGTTCCATCGCTTGTCCTTCCTTATAGATCACGACCCGCATAGCCACTTGCTATAGCGATAGTATTGAGTACTTGCACTCTTTATTATTATGTTTTGAAATTCTGTATTTTTGTGTGCAGGTTTCAACTCAATCACTAAGCATCTGAGTATTTACCTTTTCCTGACTCAGCCATCAAAATATCACATGAATTCTCATCTGCTTCTTTGATAATCTTGGCTTGATCTGACTTTCCACTGGTACTAGCCCCATCAGAATTTTTGCCGCCTTTTCTCTTCAGCATCTCCTTGTATTTCATGCAATTTTTTTGATATGCCATGGTTTCTTGCAAAAATAGTAAGAGAAGCTGTTAGAAGCCTCTGGATCCCTTTTGGGTGCCCTACTCTTTAATCTTCCCTCTGGCCTTTGACAAACAATCCTGAGGTTTCCTCCGTAGAATCTATCTTCTTCATCAGCTCTCTGGAGTATCTGTCTGACATCTTCTAACTCTAAAATCTCCTTATCATACATGATGGTGGTTGCCAAGTGGTCATAGCTTGACAGAATAGAAGAGAGTAACAGAAGAGTTTTGTCTTCTTCTTCTAGCTTAACCTCTAAAGCTAACAAGTCGTTTAAAATTCTATTAAAAGCATTAAGATGTTATAGAATAGGCATATCTTTCTTCATCTAAAGGCTGTATAACTAATTCTTCATGAAAAGGTTGTTCGACAAACTCTTCATCATGTAAAGGCTCTCCAGCCTACAAGAAAGACTAGTAGTTGTCTCCTCTTTCATCACGTTGTAGAGAACCTCACCTGATAGCACAATATGATCGTCACCTTTGCGTGAAAGTTGATGTCGTTCCACTCATCATCCTCCATCTTCGATGGCTTCTTCTCAATACCAAGTAGGGCCTTGTGTGTGCCCTTCTTTACAAGCAACGATGTTACTCACATTTTTCACAACAAGAAGTTAGACTTCTTGTTGAATTTTTCCACCTCGAACTTGGTTGTCGTGGTCGTCTTGCTAGCCATCACTATGATACCAATAGTTGGTGATCTATCACCGATCAAACAACAAAGAAACACCAAGTTGAAGACTCGACGGTGGAAGCGAAAGCGTAGAAGATCTACTACTAGAAAGCAATTGAAACTAAATCACCACACAACCAAGAATACGAGATTTAATATGGTTCGGTAATGTGCCTACGTCCACGAGGAGGAGAAGAAAAATCCTTATTGAAAACAGAAAAGAAAAATATAAGAGTTACAAGAAGATCTTTCTCTCACAATTCTCAATGGTGAAAATTTAAAATTCTCTTGAATTCTTGACACACCTTCAAAAGGCCACCCCAAGGGGTTTATATAGGCACATAGAATGATTCTAGTCCTTCTCAAACTCCAATAATCAAATTAGCACTACCCCAGAGAAATAAAAAAACCCATATCTAAACCAAAACAGGAAGAAGAAACGTATTAGGAAACTGCCAGAACCTGTATTAGTCGACTAGGGCAATTTATTAGTCGATTAATACCCAATATTAGTTGACTATGCCTAAAGTCTAGTCGACTACTATAATGCAATCTGAGAATCTAACTCTCTTTTTGCAGGGCCTAGTCGACTATACCAAGGTATCAGTTGACTAGCCCAAACCTATTTAACTAATAAGACCGATTAGTCGATTAATAATATGCATAATCCACGTATATGTCCATGCTTGATTTGTGAAGCTTATAACACCTCCACCTGAACTTGAATTCTTCTCTAATGAATATGAGGCACTCCAAATACTAACAAATTACTGTCAGATGTGTAGTATTGAACTTAACAGTGAGATGTACTAGAGGTGTGACATTAACTTGATGGGAGAATTTGCTAGAAGTATAATATTAACTTAGCAAAAGAAAGTCTCATTTTTGTGAAGAAAATCGAGAAAATTACAGTCAGAGGTGCAGTATTGAACTTAACAGTGAGATGTACTAGATGTGTGATATTAACTTGACACCAAAGGTCTCATTTTGACTGAGAAAATTGAGAAGATAATTGTTAGAGGTGTAGTATTAAACTTAACAGTAATTAGATTTGCGGTTTGAGCAAATTTTGGCCAGAGGTGTGGTACTAACTTATCGATATTTGTTTACTATTAGAGGTGTAATGTTTAACATAATACTAATGGATTTTGCTTGCAGTTTGAGCAATCTAGATTGTCAGAGGTATGATTTTAACTTGGCAAAGATTTATATTTGTTATTTGAATAATTTTATGGACTGGCTATTCTATAGATGAGAATAACAAGTAGAGTTCTGATCCTTCTAGGGATATGTTGGAGTCTTATTATCAGAGGTTTAATGTTAACCTGACCAGCTCTCCGCTGGAGATTAGGGATGAATTATCAAAGGTAATTATTAATGTTAGAAACATTGATTTCCATGGGGAGTGACAATTTTACTGTTCGAGGTGTGATGTTTAATATAACAGTAATTAGTTTTGCGACCTACGCATTTTAAGTGGATCTGTCATTCTATTGGAGAGATGACAAGTGGAATTAAATCCGTTGAGGGTATAATTTCTTACTGTCAGAAGTGTAATGTTAACGTGATAGGGTTAATTTATATTTCACTTCATTGGAAAATTGAATACAACTTTTTTGTGGTCCTACCTTTCTATAGATGGGAATTGGTAAGGGATTTTGGTGGAGAAAGGTGGGATCAGATACCTGAGGATTTTAGCAAACTCTCAGCTATCAACGAATTTGGTGTGCCTTTACCAACTACCGTTTGATTTGGGGTAGTGATGCTATTCCCCTCAGTATGATAAGTTGTCGAGGATTTTTTGTTTGGCTTAAATGCTAACACTTTTCTCTATCCTTAGCCATTGGAGGCATTGGATTATTGTGTTACTGTGGGTAATGTGATGTATCTTTTGGGTTTTTGCTCTGCAGATGACTTTTAAAATCTCGCTGGGGATTAAAGAAGTGGGTACAAACTCTATGGGGATTTTGTCCAGGAATTTACATTCCTTATGGAGTCCTCTTTTGATCCTCATTCGGTCACCACACTTTGATATGAATTTGGAAACACTGAAATTGCTCTGCAAAGATGCATCACGAGTTTTTTTTTCAATGAGTTTTGTTTAATAAGCCATAAGATAAACTCATTTTATCCATCATAAGAGTCGATCGATCGCCGCATCTTGTTATGAATATGAAAACACTGGAAAGGTTCTGCAAAGATGCGTCACAAACCTTCTTCAATTATTTCGGCTTGATAAATCATCAGATAAACTTATTCAATTAGTTCATCTAACTATTTGGATGCTCTGTCATTGAATCAAGCTTCGATCAAGCAAACAAGAGAAGAGAGACATGCCACCATTACATATGAAAAAATCAGGCTAGATAAGCCATCCTTCTATTTCGAGAGGAATGATTGGAAAGAGGAGCGTCTAAAATTATTGCTTAGGTATGCTTGACTTCAAAATATGACCTATTCTTCTAAATTGATGGTTGGTGCAGGTCTATGTACTACAGAAGAGTGAAAAGGCTAAAACCGATGGTTCTGCCTTCGTCATGTCTTCGATGTTGATATCATGCATTACTATCTCCTGATGTTCGGTTGACACGATCTCAGCAATAGAGAAGAGTAACAGGGCTAAATCTGACATTTTGTCTTTGTATTTTCTTAAATGTTTACATCATGCATCATTATTTTCTGATGTTAGATAGGCTTGCCGTCATCAATCTGTGATGTAGTTGTTTGAAGAAACAATTCTTCACTTTTCCATGGCACTCTCTTAAACATCTTGGATCCCAAACACTAATCCATTTAAACAATAAGAGAGGGTCAAAGCAATCTCATTTGGGGAAGAAGTTTTTATGAAAAGACGGAATAGTCAATTGATGAGAGGTGTAATGTTAACATGATCCTGAGGAGTACTTCTTTGATCAGTGGTGTAGTATTAAACATAATCATGGATAGTACTTCTTTAGGTATTTGCTGTTGATCGGTATCATGAGCATATCGCCATTTGGATTTGTGAGACAATAATCTCCATTTGAGTATACTAACTTACAAACGGTCCTTCCCACTTGGCCTTGAACTTTTCTTTTGTCTTATGTGTCATGACCATGGGTCATCAGACAGCTAAATAAGGTTGCCTTTCTTGAAAATTCATTCCTTGACTTTCTTTTTGAAAGCTCTAGAAATATAAGTGATTGGTAGTGAAAAGTGCATTTTTATCATCATATTTACCATCATATTTTCATATTTATTCATATAATTCTGCACATTTATTAATATTTTGTGATTTATTGTGTGCAGGCCTTGAGTTCTTATTTTAATAATGAATAAAGCCTAAAAGAAGCCCAAAAGCCCATATTCAAGCCCAAGTGTAAAAGTGCAAATATCAATTGTCAAAAGTGCAAATACACAAGGGCCAAAGTTGTAAATATTAAAGAAGAGGGAAGGATAGACTTCTATTCAACCCTAAACACTTGCGGGATGAGGATAAAAGCTAAAAGAAGAGAAGAAAATTCGTGAAAAAGATTTGGGATCTAGATAACTTGCTTCCCAAGTTATATCCAAATCCAAAGATGAAGAGTCGAGATGCAGTTTCCAGAAGCAAACTCCCAGATGGACGGACCAGAAGAGGCCACGCGCCAAAGCGCGTGGCCAGCCGCCACTACCAGGCCGCGGAAACGCGGCCCAAGCCGCGTTTCCGCGGCAATCTTGACGTGTCTGGCCAGCTGTTTTCGTATGAGAGTTGTGTTGGGACTCTACCTCCTTCTGCACCTATAAATACCCCTGCAGAGCAACCGTAAAGAGCGTCAAGAGGCAGAGCCAGAGGGCCAAATCTAGGGTTTTAGGTTTTCTTCTTCTAGTTTAGATTTTCTTTTCTCTTTTGTAATTTCTATTTTTCCTTTTTGTAAACTGAGAGGAGATGATGTTCTCATTGAGGAAGGAGATCTACTTGTACTGAGGGTGACAATCGGTGTAAGTTTTGCTTTTCCGCCATTGTTAAATAAATCGAATCGAGGTTCATTCTTTTTTATTATGTTATGTTCTTTTATTCTTGTTGATTCTTGTGTATCTCAGTTTTTGTTTTCTTCTATTGTTATTTCTCTCTAATGTTTTGTGAACCGTGAGATCTGATTGCTTCGAGACTGCCTAGCCAAAGAAGAGCACTTGATGGCCTATGGAGATGAACAATCCTTCTTTAGATTGTCTTTTCTTTTCATAGTGTAGGTAGCGAAGGTGGACGACCCTATACGCTATACTTGCACGCCTTCCAAGACAGGGTAAGTCATCGCGAATAGATCAAAGGTAAGCAAGGTAGAAGAGGTTTGTACGTGTTATAGTTTCTTTCTTTTTATTTCTTTAGTTTAGATCTCACACTACCATATTCTCAATTTCTTTTCTTCACTTCCATTGTAAATATCACTTCTTCTTCTCCATCTTCTTTCTTTCTAACTTAACATTAAAATAATAAAAACTTTAGAGATAACTTATTGACAAAGCTTCCATCGCTAGTCCCTCCCAGAGGATCACGACCCGCATAGCCACTGCTACCGCGGATTAGAATTGAGAACCTTGCACAACTACTTCTAAATCTAACATCTTTATTTTTATGTGCAGGTAAAAACTCGATCAAACAATAAGCTTGATAGAGCTTGATTTGTTGTTAAGTGATTAGTCTACATTTCTGCATTATTATGTCACATTCTCTCACCGATTTATGAATAAATTGTCGATCTAAACCGTGTTTTGATCTTAATTGCAGGTAGATCCAAAGTCCAAGGGCAAAGATGGAATAAGAGTCTAATTCTTCCCAATTTATGGTAATTAATCCCGCATTACTTGGAGGCCAAGCAATGGATTATCTAGAAGATACATCGAATCTAGACTCCTGCGCTGTCAGACGAATATTCGGGCGAAAGTACCAGAACTGGGATATACCCTGAACATTCTCGAAGCCAGCCGGAGACACGGACCAAAACCAGGGACCTATGTCCCAGGTATTGCCGCGGATCCGCGGCAATCCTTGCGGATCCGCGGCAAAGTAGTGGAGCCACGCGTCGGTTTTCGACGCGTGGCCCCGTCTCGTCTTCTGGATGCTTCTGAGGCCTATAAATACCCCTGCAATGGCCCAAACCGAGAGCAGTCTTTGTTTTTAGGAGTAGGTGCAGATTTAGGAGTA
Organism: Agave tequilana; assembly: GCA_038442645.1. Lineage (NCBI taxonomy): Eukaryota > Viridiplantae > Streptophyta > Magnoliopsida > Asparagales > Asparagaceae > Agave > Agave tequilana. The sequence continues at coordinate 12,118 of JAVJIF010016539.1, forward strand.
GTGTAGGTGAGTGTTCTTCATTTCTTGTATTTTCATTTCTTTTTAGATCATTGTAGTAGGCCTGAGTGATTTCTAGAGAGAGAGAAAGTAAGGGATTGATGTAATAGAGAGTGACACTCTATGTAAAGATGCCTCCTTTCTCTTCCAATGTAATGTCCTTCACCTTCTACATGATTTCTTGCTAGTTTTTTCTTCTCATGGCAATCTAACTACTAACCACTAACCATCTAACCACTTACTTGATAATCCACATGAATCGGGTTGCCTCTACAAGGCCTTGTTCTTGCAAGAGCCATTGATGGCCAAAGATGATGGGTTCTAACATCTAACTTGCTAACTTGCTAACCAAGCTAGCTCTCTTTTATTTCATGCTCTTTTATTTCATGCTAGTAGTGTAATGAGTGATGCTTGTATTAGCTTGTTCTTGATGCAATGTTTTGAATATAATGAACCATCTATGAGCCATGCTTTGTACCGTCTCTTGGAGCCAAGGATTGTGATGGCCGAGGATCAAAATGTGAGGCAACTATCTCGAAGAGGTTAGCATGGTTAGTGGAGCATTTAGTAGTTAGTAGCCATGAGTTTTCTTTTAGCTTGATTTAGAAATCATTTTCCAAACTATTTTCTCATTTTTCTATCGATGTTTTCACCGCCTTCTTAGTTCATCCTTGTTCCATTCTATTTTCTATTTTGTTTTTCAAACCACGCTTCACTCTTGTTTTCTTCGCCGTTTTCATTGCTCTCCTCACCTACCACATTCTGGGTTTCCTTTTCTTTTCTTTTCACTTTCTTTTTCATTCTTTCAACAAAGAAGAATTGTTAACATACAACGGGAATAGAAACTGTCAATGCTTCTATCGCCTCCCTTCCCTGTGGATACGACCCGTTGAGCCAATGCTATAACGGAAGTATCGAGGGTAAATTAGCACATATTCGAGCTTTTCATCGATTTTACATAAAACACACTTTTGAGTGCTAGTTTCCCCATCGATCAAATTTTTGGCGCCGTTGCCGGGGAAGTGAATGGTTTCGTTTTCACGTTTTTGTTAACATTGTCTTCTCTGTTTTGGTGTGCAGGACAAGCTTTACAGGTGCTTAATATTGTAGTAGATAAACAAGCTTTGCATCTCCCTACTCTTGAAAGCAGGGCCCCAGATTCCAAAGAAAAGCCGCGCAACCGCGACATTTGCCGCGAAAACGCGGCCATTTTGTGATGATTGTAAATCTTGTTGTGCTGGGATGTGTGAATTGTAATAGTTAGTTGATTTGTGCTGCTATCTTTCTTGCTTTGATTGCCTACACACCATAATAAATAAAAGAACTAAAATACGGTATTTGGACGCCTTTAAAACGGTTTAGGCATTTGCATTTAGGCACGTGTCAATTCAATTCCAATATACTGTATTTTGTTCTATTGTTGTGATCTGGATGGAGATGTACATATGGCATTGTATATAGCATAGGATAAACACGTGGGTGATTTATCGCTTTGTGTTATATTCTTGTCTATATTGCACACTTGCACGAATTGAAATGAAGGGCAAAACCCAAACAAGATAAGGTGGGATTTCATAACCCTTCATTAGCCCAAAAATCATCTCCCCACTCACACAACCCAAGCCCTAATAAAATTTGAATAGACGTTGGCCCCTAGGGACATTTCATCTAGGTCTAGGTCAACCCTCCTATTGGCTTGGTTTTGATTTTTCTTTTCTTTTTGTTTGTTGTTTGATTCTTTCTTTTTTGTGATTTTTTGTGTGAAATGGCATTCAACAATAACAATTCTTTCAATCCGAACATGAATCCATATTTCACACCGACTCCATTCTATTCGGATAATTCCAACCCGGCGTTTTACAATATGCACCAACCACATACACCGGGTTGGCCTTATCCGAATCAATACAACCCATACCCACATTCTTATGACTATAATTTCCAAAATAATTTCAACTCGTCACAGAGTCATTGGGGATTCAAGTCACCCGAGCCAAATTTTTGACCTCCTTGTCCCCCATGTCCACCTTGTCCATCATATTCACCTTATCCACAATATTCATTCCCCGATTCCGCTTCATATACTCCTTTTTCTGGACCTCCAATTGAAGAAAAATCTGAGTTTGAAAAGAGAGTAGAAGCCAATTTACAAGTGGCCGAGCAACAACTTCACAAAACATTGACCTCTCTGATTCCACCACATTTTCAAGATACATACTCAGTTCCACCAGTCCAAAATAAAAGACCATCAATTTTGGAAATGAGTATGCGTGAGTCCAAACAACAATCACAAAATCTGATGGACTCACAATTTTTCCACCAATTCTAAAATAACACTTCATCTTTTCAACAAAATGATGAACCAATGAATTATAAAAAGATGCTTGAAATTATGACTCAGGCTCAAAATGCTCGTAACCGTGACATAGATTTGATGATCCAAACTCTTCATTCTCATCCTATTTCTAATGTCACTAACCATTCTGTCCGAGCCAAAGAGTCATGTTGTTTTGGAAATCAAGATTCAATTTCAGCACACCCACCTGAACTTGTCCAAACTTCAGATCTCATTGACATTTTGGCAAGTTATCCTTTTCCTGAAATTGAACTTGAGCATGAATATGATCCTGAACTTCCACTTGATGATTCAATTCTACTTCCTGATTCAATTATGACTCCGTGTCTTCACCTGATTTCACTCCTTTACTCGAGTCTGTATTGGATCCAGTGCCAGTCCATTGTGAAATTGAATCACCAATCATTCATGATGATCATATTGAACTTGACCAATTTCATACTTTTGAAAGTCCCATTGATAAATTGGCAAGTTCTCATTTTTGTGGAATTGAACTCAATGAGGAATGTGACTTTGACCCTCAAATTTGTGATTCAGTTCAAATTCCTAAATCATTATTGACTCCTGTCTTGTTACCCAATTTGAGCAACATTTTAGAGTCAGTTTTGATTCCCATACCTGTCATTCCTGAACTTGAATCACCAATCATAGATAGTCACATTCCATCATGGGAAAATGAATGTGGACCTGAGCTTCATCTTCTTGATTTGGACCCACTTCCTGAACTTATCTCGACTCCTGAACCTTTACTTGATTTAAGTCTTTTTTCTGAGTCGATGTTAGTTCATGTGCTTCCTGAGTCCAAATCAATCATTCCATTCTGGGACAAGGGTTTTGAAAGATTTGACTCCGAAATTATTTTGAAAATTTGGAAATTAGATGGGGTAAAACTGTTAATAAAAATCATGCATGCATACATCTTTTTAGTGGGTGGTATCATGGAAGTCTCTGGTGGGTTCCTTCGGACTCCACGCAAGAATGATTGGATCGCATTTCGTGGACCAATCAGACCGCCACCGGAACCACCACCTTGAGGTGATTTTTCCTTCCCTATCTATTTGTTTCATGCATACATATATCACGATGCATTGAGTACAATGCATGAGATAAGTGTGGGGGAGGGTTTACTAACTTAGAGTTTTTAGATTTTCTTTCTTTTACACTTCTTTTAGGATACTTTTAGAAATCTTCTCTTTTGTATAGAAATTTTTCTCTTTCTTTAAAAAACTTTTTGAAATAAGAGACAAAGTTTTGATCTATTTTAAGAAAATTAAGATGATCTTAGAAATTAAGGAAGCCTTAATTATGACATCTTAAACCTAGTTGAAATAATAGATCTTGTTTAAAATTATAGGCTAAGTAAGATAAATTGGAGAGATATTTTTATCTTGAATTTTTTGCCTTAGATAGTATGCACTTCACACTTACACATTTTTGGGATAGAAACAAAGACCTAAAATGTCATAAAAAAATAATAATAAAAAGAAAAAAAATATATAAATAAAACATCACTTATTAAGCTGGATAATTGTGCCTCAAGAAGCATGATTATTCACGCCTAACGGTGGTCAAAAGAAGCAAATAATCCCCTTTAGTTTTGTGGCCTTGTTTACTTGAGTCCTTAAACCCGAGGGATGTTTTCTCATCTGGTGCCCTAGGACCGTCTGGTTTGGGAGTCATCGGTTGTAGGCTCGCTACATGGGTAAACTAGAAAGCCTAAACTAAGGGAAGAAAAAAAAGAGAAAAAGAAAGAATAAATAAATGGCTTTATGGTTGGAGTTGAAATCCCAGAAATCTTTACTATCACAAAGTGCATATTATCTAGGTTTTATGAAAGATAAAATATTCAATCCAATTTTGAATTCTTACCTTAATTGAAGACAAGATCTTGCATAGAGACTAAGTTTAAGGAAGAATGATTTTTGATGGTCTTATGACCTTAGATCACTTATATTTTTGAAAAAATAGTTCGAAAACTTGTCTCTCTTTCAAAATGCGTTTTCAAAATACTAACATTTGTCTTCTTTCTTTATGGATTTTGTGGGTGCAATCCGCTGAAAACCCTCAGGAGACAACACTCCTCCTCTAGGGTAACCTAGAGGTTTAACGGCTTGTTGCACACGCTCAGTGCAATCGCGTCACCTGCGAAAGTGGTGTAATAACCCTTGTAGTATAGTTTTTTCTTTTCTTGTTTTGCTCGGGACGAGCAAAAGAATAAGTGTGGGGATGTGATTAGTCTACATTTCTGCATTATTATGTCACATTCTCTCACCGATTTATGAATAAATTGTCGATCTAAACCGTGTTTTGATCTTAATTGCAGGTAGATCCAAAGTCCAAAGGCAAAGATGGAATAAGAGCCTAATTCTTCCCAATTTATGGTAATTAATCACGCATTACTTGGAGGGCAAGCAATGGATTATCTAGAAGATACATCGAAACTAGCCTCCTGCGCTGTCAGACGAATATTCGAGTGAAAGTACCAGACATGGGATATACCCTGAACATTCTCGAAGCCATATCGAGCCACGGACCAAAACCAGGGACCTAAGTCCCTGGTATTGCTGCGGATCCGCGGCAATCCTTGCGGATCCGCGGCAAAGTAGTGGAGCCACGCGTCGATTTTCGACGCGTGGCCCCGTCTCGTCTTCTGGATGCTTCTGAGGCCTATAAATACCCCTGCAATGGCCCAAACCGAGAGCAGTCTTTGTTTTTAGGAGTAGGTGCAGATTTTAGGAGTAGTGTAGGTGAGTGTTCTTCATTTCTTGTATTTTCATTTCTTTTTAGATCATTGTAGTAGGCCTGAGTGATTTCTAGAGAGAGAAAGCAAGGGATTGATGTAATAGAGAGTGACACTCTATGTAAAGATGCCTCCTTTCTCTTCCAATGTAATCTCCTTCACCTTCTACATGATTTCTTGCTAGTTTTTTCTTCTCATGGCAATCTAATTACTAACCACTAACTATCTAACCACTTACTTGATAATCCACATGAATCGGGTTGCCTCTACAAGGCCTTGTTCTTGCAAGAGCCATTGATGGCCAAAGATGATGGGTTCTAACATCTAACTTGCTAACTTGCTAACCAAGCTAGCTCTCTTTTATTTCATGCTCTTTTATTTCATGCTAGTAGTGTAATGAGTGATGCTTGTAATAGTTTGTTCTTGATGCAATGTTTTGAATGTGATGAACCATCCATGAGCCATGCTTTGTACCGTCTCTTGGAGCCAAGGATTGTGATGGCCGAGGACCAAAATGTGAGGCAACTATCTCGAAGAGGTTAGCATGGTTAGTGGAGCATTTAGTAGTTAGTAGCCATGAGTTTTCTTTTAGCTTGATTTAGAAATCATTTTCCAAACTATTTTCTCATTTTTCTATCGATGTTTTCACCGCCTTCTTAGTTCATCCTTGTTCCATTCTATTTTTTATTTTGTTTTTCAACCACGCTTCACTCTTGTTTCTTCGCCGTTTTCATTGCTCTCCTCACCTACCACATTCTGGGTTTCCTTTTCTTTTCTTTTCACTTTCTTTTTCATTCTTTCAACAAAGAAGAATTGTTAACATACAACGGGAATAGAAACTGTCAATGCTTCTATCGCCTCCCTTCCCTGTGGATACGACCCGTTGAGCCAATGCTATAACGGAAGTATCGAGGGTATATTAGCACATATTCAAGCTTTTCATCGATTTTACATAAAACACACTTTTGAGTGCTAGTTTCCCCATCGATCATTAAGCTTATAGACGTTTGTCGTCTAAAACTTCTAATTCTTGGATGCACAGTCGATGCTTCTCCTCGTTTGTCATCTCTGTGGCCAAAGCAATACGTAGAGATGAAATTTGAATCTCCAATGGAAGTACAACTTAACACCCATACACCAAAGAGAATGACATAGCTTTTGTTGGGGTTCTCACTATTGTGCAGTAGGCCTATAGACATTCGCCTAGTTTCTCGTCCCAGTTGCATTTACTTTTTGAGATGAATTTCTTTAGAAGTTTGCCGATAGTCTTGTTGAAGGCTTCTGCAAGACCATTAGAAGCTGGATAGTATGTCGTTAAGGACACACTTTAGATTATGAACTTATTACAGAATCTTTGTAATGCTTGGATAACGAATTGAGGCCCGTCGTAATGGACAATTCATCAAGGGATGCCAAAGCAGTGTACGACGTGATATTTTATGAATTTGATCACGTCGGATGTATTTACTTCCTTCAAGGGGATGGCTTCCACCTATTTGGAGAAGTAATCGATTATAGCCAAGATGAACCGATGTCCTTTGGATATTGGAGGGCTTATGGGTTTAATGACGTCAATTCTCCACATCTCATGTAACACCCCGTTCTCGGAATACGTACGTGGTTGCATATTCAAATTTTCTGATCATATTTTTTGATTTACTTCCTGTATTTATTTTTATTTTTATTTTTATTTTTATGATTGTTTATGTGATCATTTTGCATTGGATCCGGATTTGTGAACTCGGAATCAACCCTACTCTGAACATGGGACCCGATCCTAATATATTGCTCGATTTAGTCTTTCTGATAAACAAGTTTGACCAATTTTAGTTTCAAACACTACTTTCTAATATTTTAGAATTTTCATGATTTTTCAGATTTTTTCTGAATCATTTTATAAAAAACCCTGAAGTCGGGATTAATCGGTACCGCTGGTTTATTCTCAGATTTTTAATTTACAAATGGAGTTGAATTTTGAGAAACCACTTTCACATATTTTCTTAGAATAATATTTACTATCTTAATACATTTTTTGGGAATTTTCAGAATTTAACAGATTTCTGCCAGATTTGATGTCGACCGATATCGGTGGTTGATTCCAAGAATTTTAATTTTAAAATTGTAAAGAATTTCTTAAAATGGATTTTAGCATGATTCTTAGAATAATATTCTTGATTTTTAAAAATTTTTACGGGTCGTTCTGAGATACTTGATTTTTGGACGATTTCGGTATTTTTCCGAAAGTTTTTCGCATCCGCAACCGATTCCGGGGAATCCACCACTCTAGTTATTTCCACTTTCTATTCCAATCAAATATCTTCCTTTTTTCCTTTTATTTTATTTTTTATTTTTCTTTCCTTCCTTTTCCTTCCACCATATTCTACAACATTCTCCATTCTTTCATTACATTCTACACCTTTCCACCAAAATATCTCCTTCAAAATATCCCAAACCACTCAACACCCTCTCCCATCACCCATGGCCGGCCAAAGACACCTCACCTCTCTCCATTTTACAAAAAACCCCTCACCAAATTCTTTTTCCTTCTCCTTTAACTCCAATAAAAAATACAAAACCCTTTTCTTCTTCTTCTTCCCTTTTCATTTCTCCATCAAAACCCTAACCACCACCAACTCTTTCTTCATCTCCACCACAACCACCACAACTACAACTTCCCCAACTCCCTACCATCATTTTCTTCCTCCTCCATCTCCAATTATTCCACCACAACTCAAAAATACCACCCAAAAAAACCCACCATCTCCTTTACCTTCTCCAAAACTACCACCACCAATTAACCATACCACAAAATCACCACTCCACCACCTATACCTGGGCGGGCCACCATGTTTCGCTAGGGTCTGAGCTCCTCTTCTCCGATAACATCTCCGACAACCATTCCGGCGATCATTCCGGCGATAACTTCAACGATAACACCAACGTCACCACCACCATCTTTTCTCCACCTTATTCATCACCATTTCTTCTACTCTTCTCCACCACCACCACCATCACTATCACCACCATAACACCACCTTCATCATCACTATTTCAAGCTCCTACATCATCCTCCCCATTTCTCCATCTCCTTCCTTTTCATTCTCCTCCAAAAAACCACCACCGCAATTATAAATCCTCCATCTTCACCACCACATCTTCTATTTACTTCTCCATCACCACCATCGCGACTTCCCCCATCACAACACAACCTCCATCTCCACTACTTTAACCTTCAACATCACCTTCATCATCACCTCTTTCACTTCCCTTTTTCTTCTCCATCAAAATCCAACTCCATCACCTTCACCTACACCACCGCCAACACCATCACTTTCCCTTGTCATCTCCCTCCTCCTTTGGCCGGCCACTTCCTTGGCCCCCTAGGAGGCCGGCACACCCCCACTGGGGCTGGCCACCCAAAAGGGGCAAGCCCCCGTTCATTTTCGCTTCGGTGATCTCCTCTCTTCGAAACTCGTGTGCTCGGTATTTTCGTAAAGTTATTTTTAGGCGAGTGACTTTCCTCGCCAAAAATGGACTTGTATTAAAATTAGTATTATGTTGTATTTAGTATCAGTATGGTGTGATTAAACGGGTGCATGTGTTGTATTCTGTGGTCATATCTTGACTTGAACCGAACTGATATATTATAATGCTTGTAATAGGATAGAACAACTCGTGCGGGTACCCGATATCGACTCTGGGTTTCTGCCTACTCCCGGGATGGCTATCCAATGGTTCTAGGCCCATACCCTTATGGGTTTCGGGGAGCTATCGAGAGTGTGCTTAGACCCCGAGTGTACTTTTGTCCCGGGCTCTCGACTCAGCCTTCAGGCTTCACTACTCACGCTAGTCTAGATATTATCATGCTTATATGTATACTCGCATGGTACTAACATCGTAGGTACTCTTGTACCGACTCTGGGTTTTTGCCCACTCTCGGGATGGCTATCCAATGGTTCTAGGCCTGTACCCTTATGGGTTTCGTAGTAGCTACCGAGAGTGCGCTTAGACCCCGAGCGTACTTTAGCCTCCGGGCTCCCGCCCACTACCTCGAAAGAGAAGTGCGCTCAGACCGTCAGGTCTTTTAGCTATGCCTGGTAGGCATGCTTAGCGCTCAGCGCTCTTACCATTAGATTCGTTTAGGCGAGATGCTGCCGGATTTTCTACTCGCACTTTAAGCCGAGTCGTCCCGGTAACCTCGCCAGGCGTTCTAGTAATAAACACTGTTTGCTGATCGTCCCTCCAGCTTGCTCAGCCCCGCTTAATTGCGCTCAACTATTACTCTATCACTTGCTATACACATGCTTGATATGTTAACACTTTGTTGGCCCAAAAGCCTTCCACTCTAGTTTTGATGATGATTAACTCATGTAGTTATGTTTACTAATAATCTTCTGTTGTTTAAGTTTCAGATCATTAACCAAGATATTAGTTGATGATTAGCTTCAACAAGGAGTTTAGAAGCTTTTCAAGTGATTCCAGGGCTCAAGCTTCAAGATCACACATTGCCTAGCCCATGGATGGAGTTTTGGATCGAGTCTACTTGAAGATGGAAGATCGTCAAGAAGACTTAGGTATCCTAGTTTAGATAGTATGTTTAGATCCATTTGTAAAGCTTAGTATAGTTGATATGCTCAAGTGCACATAACACACACGTTTTATGTTTGGTTTTTGGTTTTCATGAATAGTTGATCAAAACAAGTTTAATTGATATATGTATAGTTGTTTCATTCTATACATGCATGCTTAACTTTCAAACAAACTTATTTTGACTTTCCTATTCATGTATTGAAAAAATCAAGTTTGATAAAAATACAAGTGTTATTTTTTTGATAAAACTTGCAAGACACAAAAATGATTGAATATGTTGATATATGTCTTGAAATTTTTATCACAAGTGTGTTTATCAAAGTAAAATAATAAAACAATTTTTATGATAATTTTAAAAGAGATAAAATATTTTTAACATGTGTTTCTGTCCCAGAACAGTGGCTGACAGGTCAGGTCGGCCGACCGTACGGGTCGACCGCACCAGAGGCCGGTCGACCCTTGGGGTCGACCGACGTGCACAAGCCTGTGCACGTTTGGCAGCCATAGGGACGGTCGGCCGGGCGGCCGACCAGACCTGAGAGCAGATCTCTCTGTTTGTTTGGGTCGACCGGGCGGTCGACCGGGTTGTCCCAACGGTCACATTTCTGACCGTTGGCGGTCGGCTGGGCCGACCGACCGGTAGCCTGTCAGGCTGCCACATCAGCCTAACGGCTAGTTTTCTGATGGGCCTATATAAACCCCAATTCTTTGGGATTTTGGCCAAGATTTTTAGAGCTAATATTTCCTGACTTCTTCAGTATTTTAAACAAGTTTTCAAAAGAGATTTTAGTGCCAAAAGATCAATCTTATTTGTTTTGAGTGTTTTGTTTATTTCAAAGAAATTAGGGTTTTGGGAATTAGTTTTTGAGCTAAAATTTCTATATCATTTTTGGTGTTTTCCCAAGAGAATTTCTTTGATCAAAACACTTGTTTTCCACACTTGAGCTATCTTCTATCCTATTCTATTAGGATCATTTGTTTGTGGGAAAAAGAGAAAAGAAAGAGAGATTGTTTGAGGTTGATTGAGCCTCCAAGATTGTACACCCTTACTTTTGTTGTATCCCTCTTTGGTAGAGGTTGATCGGGTGATTGGTTTGCTCTCTGTTTGGTAGAGGTTGAGGCTTGTGGTTTGCTCCCTCTAGTGAGAGATGGAGTTTGGTTTGTAAACCCTCTTCGGTAGAGGTGTTGGTTGTTGTTTGGCTACGGGCCTACCCCTCGGTTGTGAGGCGGTGTTTGAGAGAGGAGTTTGGTACTCCATTGTTGTAACAAATCCTTCTCGCTGAAGGTTCCCTCGGTGGGAGATAGTGGATTGGAAATCCTACACGGTGGTGTAGGCGGGGATGTAGAGCTAGGGGCTCGAATCTCGAAACATATCTTTGTGTTTGCGTTTGATCCATTGTCTCTTTACTCTCTCTCTCTTTACTTTGTGCAAAGCATCATTCATTCATTCATTCATATCATATATTGCTTGTGTTGCCTTGCATCTTTTATATTGTTCATCCTTATATGCTTGGCTTGCTTGTGTGTGTGCCTCACTTATACTTAACCACAAGAGCTTCATATAGCACCTCAACCCATTCAAGGGGAATTAAGAGGAGTTAGTCCAGAGCCCTTCACGGGAATTCGGCTACGCTTGTGTGTTGTATTAAGTGTGTTGCAAGAATTGTTTAAGCTTCCGCATTTAAAGCACTTAGTTCACTAGATTAGCACTTGCACCTATTCATGCCCCTCTAGGTGTTTTTCAATTGGTATCAAAGCCTACGCTCCTGATATTAGGCTTAACATCCTAGGAGTGAGATCCATTTGATTGCTAATCTATTGTTTGCATTTGCTTGTTTGCACACTCATATAGTTTACCATGGACTTCATGACCCCACCTAGCTTTGACCCTTCCAACATTGTTGTTTGGAAGTATAGGATGTCCATGTACCTAAAGACCCTAGGTTTGCATGTTTTCCTTGCCGCTACCAAGAGATGTTATCTTGGTGACCGCAAGCATATAGGGGCAAATGCACAAGCCCTTGAGGCCATTAGAAGCACACTTTCAAAAGAATATCTTATACATGTTTCTTATACTGATTCCGCTTTTGTAGTGTGGAACAAATTGACAACCACCACCACCTCCGAGCTTCAATTGCCAACCAACCGGAGGAGTCTAGTGGAGAATCTGACTCACAATGCTTAATGGTCCAAGGAAATGACTCCCTTGAGGTACATTCGGAATCTCAACTAGATTGTTTTGATGCTAGTTCTTCATGTGATGATTATGTTGATCTCCATGCTTTGAATGAAGAACTATCTATAGTTTGTAAAAAATTAATAGAAAAATATAATTTGTTGAAAAAGAAGACTTTTGCTTTAAATAAAGAAAATGAAAAATTGTCTTCTAAACTTGACAAGTTTTTGCAAGAGAAGGTTGAAGTCAATAATGAAAGGGATTCATTGAGATCTCAATTAGACCTTGCTCTAAAAGAAAATGAATTTTTAAAATCTAAAAATGATTGCCATGCTATTTTAAAGAAAAATGAAAACTTGTCTTCAAAAATTGATTTTGTTTTAAAGGAGAATGTTGCTTTGAAAAATAAAATTATTTCTATTTCAAATGATTAAATGTTTGTTTAGATAAAAATATTGTTTTACAAAATAAAATTGATGCACATGTTTGCCATGCTAGGGTAATATCACACACTTCACCTATTGCATGTCACACTTCTTCTTTGATCAACAATGATATATCCATGCTTAAGAAGAGTGTAGATTGTTTGGGCTCCACTTTGAGCCAATGTGTTGTTGGGCATACACGATTGGAATCTTTGTTTCGAAAGAAACAAGTTCCATCTATTCATGCACACCCTCCACGGCATACACATGCTCCTCACGGACACCATCACACTATGTATGCTCATGTGTACACTTGTACACATTGTGGACGTAAGGGCCACCTTGCTAAATTTTGCTTTGATAGATTACATACTTCAAATTTAGCAACTAAATTTGTTTGGTTAGAGAAGGTACTAACCCCCATGGACCCAAAAGACAATGGGTACCAAAGACCACCCCTCCTATTTTTGATGTAGGTGTGGGCTCTCACATGACGTGAGAGTGATGGTACCTTGGAGTGGATGCGTTCCGTACTTAAAGGAGATTATTTAGATGCATCACTTTCAAGGGATGTTTGGTGGAGAGGACCACCTTGTTTTGGAGACATGGAGAGTTGCCTCATAGGTTTTGGTAACGATTCCTAACTCCTTATTTTTGTTTACATGCTTTCATATTCATTGTTTATAGCATGTTTTATTGTTTATTGATTATTATGAAAATGCCATGCATATTAGATTTGTGATATACATGTTTAGTTATTTTGAGACACCCATGTTTAATATGGATAAATTTTTTTGTGTTCTCACTATTTGGTTGCTATTGCGTATATCATAGTTCTAATAACATGTGGATATTCATAATAATCATGTTTATGTTTATCAAGTTAATTTTTATCGTGTTTTGATGCTTCATGTTAAGATTACTTGTTTAGATGTTAGTTTTCATTAAGACTAGGATTTATACTTGTGCATATAGTGGGCCACAAATAAATCTATATATGTTTGAGCTTGAATGCTTATTTGAACCCATTAGATGTGCTAGTATAGCCTAGTTTTGATGATTCATGCATTTTAAACTTGTATTCCTATTTTTGGATTTGTTCATGTGTTTTACATTTCATGTATATGTGCATTTTGCCAAATCTTAAGCTATACATGTATACCCTTTGAGTCATTTGCCTTTCATGCAAATCTATATATATGGACTCAATTGTGTTTAGGGATATGTATGTATACTTCATGTTTGACAAATCATACATATACCTTGAAATGAACATTGTTTTAATAAAAATTTAGTTATTCATGTTTCATGTTTTTGTGTTTATATTTAAACTTCATATATATGTCTATCTTGTCCAAACTATTAGATATACATGTTTATCTTTTTGAGCCACGTGCCTTCATGCATATATAATTTGTGGACTCTTTGTGTTTGGATACGTATGTATATTTTAGTTTGTACATGACATACATGTGCCTTGAAGATTAAATAATTTTGGTTGTTTTTCATTGTTTAAGGAATAATTGAGCTTAATGAAAATTTTCATGATTATGATATTCAAACTTTATTTGTACACTCACTTTCTATATTTACTCATGTTTTATTTTCATGAGTCATATTTATGCCTAATTGAATTAGAGTGTTGATTATCTTGTGGATTTCATGTTTTATGAAAAACTATTTTGTTTTATTCCTTGCTTGAAGGATTTCGTACTAGTTAACAAAATTTTTCATTTTAACTAGTTCGTTTTCTTCATTATGTTATGAGGTATACACATGCTATTGTTGTTATTTCAATTGGTATCATTGAACTCTTTCAATTGGTATCAATTTGATCCTTTTGTATACTCATAAGTGTTTATTGTGTATGTATGTTATCAATTGGTATCATCTATTGGTGATTGGTACTCATTCTATTTAATACACATATACTTGTTTTATTTGTGCTATTATATTTCTATATCTTGAGCACAAATCTTGTTTATGCTAGAGCTTGAGCTTCAACTATTATTTCAATTGATTTAGTTTTAAATTGGTATCTTATTTCAAGCCTACGCATAGTTTTTGTTAGTATTTCATAAAGGGGGAGAAAATTCGATTTTCATATTTCAATTGGTATTTAGTATTCCACTCCCTTACTTTATGATAGAAAATAAAAAAAAATTAATTGATATCATATACTTAAAAAGAAAAATACTTTCTTTTGATATCAAGATGTTTATGTGAATATTTTAAAAATTGGTATCTCAAAATTTTGTTTTAAAGAAAATAAATACAAAAGTTTAGATTTGTATTGACTATATGCAAGGAGAGCTTAACATCTCTTCTACATATAGATTCATGTTGAGTGTATCTTGTATTGAGGAGCTTGACATCTCTTCTTTATGTGATACACGTGTGTAGGGGGAGCTTCACATCTCCTCTTATGCATTACATAATATGTGTTATGTGAATTGGAGCTTGTCATCCCTTCTTCATGTAATGCATATGTGTAGGGAAGTTAACTTAGCGTCTTCCTCTTCATGAATGTATATAGCATATACCATTTGTTGATTGTTTTATGTTCACTTTCAATTGGTATCAAGATGTACTTCATTGACATATATGTTTCATTTGGTATCTTAATTGAGTGTACATCTTATGATTTGTTATTCACCCCTTATTGACTTTGTTTTTGTTTTAGACAAAAAGGGGGAGAACATTGTTTTGATTGACAAAAAGGGGAGAAAGATTTTTACCCCTCATTTTATTTATTGTTTTGGTTTTTACCCCTTTGTTGATGATTGACAAAAAGGGGGAGAAAGATTTTGAGTTTATATGCATGCTTATGTTTTTGCTTTGCATATATTATGATTTTAATTGGTATCTAGAACATGTATATTGTGAATATTTCATTTGGTATTTAGAACCTTTTATTGTTTATGCATATCTATGCATTCATATTTAATATTCATTGTATATCTATTGTTTATTTGTTTTATGTTTAATATTCATTGTACATCTATTGTTTATTTGTTTATGCATGAGTTAAGGGGGAGCTTCTTTGAAGCTTAACTTTAATCCATGCATATAAAACTCCATGAGTTTTGTCATCATCAAAAAGGGGGAGATTGTTGGCCCAAAGGCCTTCCACTCTAGTTTTGATAATGATTAACTCATATAGTTATGTTTATTAATAATCTTGTGTTGTTTAAGTTTCAGATCATTAACCAAGATATTAGTTGATGATTAGCTTCAACAAGGAGTTTAGAAGCTTTTCAAGTGATTCCAGGGCTCAAGCTTCAAGATCACACATCGCCTAGCCCATGGATGGAGTTTTGGATCGAGTCTACTTGAAGATGGAAGATCGTCAAGAAGACTTAGGTATCCTAATTTAGATAGTGTGTTTAGATCCATTTGTAAAGCTTAGTATAGTTGATATGCTCAAGTGCACATAACACACACGTTTTATGTTTGGTTTTTGGTTTTCATGAATAGTCGATCAAAACAAGTTTAATTGATATATGTATAGTTGTTTCATTCTATACATGCATGCTTAACTTTCAAACAAACTTATTTTGACTTTCCTATTCATGTATTGAAAAAATCAAGTTTGATAAAAATACAAGTGTTGTTTTTTTGATAAAACTTGCAAGACACAAAAATGATTGAATATGTTGATATATGTCTTGAAATTTTTATCACAAGTGTGTTTATCAAAGTAAAATGATAAAACAATTTTTATGGTAATTTTAAAAGAGATAAAATATTTTCTAAAATATTTTTAACATGTGTTTTTGTCCCAGAACAGTGGCTGACAGGCCAGGTCGGCCGACCGCACGGGTCGACCGCACCAGAGGCCGGTCGACCCTTGGGGTCGACCGATGTGCACAAGCCTGTGCACGTTTGGCAGCCACAGGGAAGGTCGGCCGGGCGGCCGACGGGACCTGAGAGCAGAGCTCTCTGTTTGTTTGGGTCGACCGGGGGGTCGACCGGGTTGCCCCAACGGTCACATTTCTGACCGTTGGCGGTCGGCCGGGCTGGCCGACCGGTAGCCTGTCAGGCTGCCACATCAGCCTAACGGCTAGTTTTCTGATGGGCCTATATAAACCCCAATTCTTTGGGATTTTGGCCAAGATTTTTAGAGCTAATATTTCCTGACTTCTTCAGTGTTTTAAACAAGTTTTCAAAAGAGTTTTTAGTGCCAAAAGATCAATCTTATTTGTTTTGAGTGTTTTGTTTATTTTAAAGAAATTAGGGTTTTGGGAATTAGTTTTTGAGCTAAAATTTCTATATCATTTTTGGTGTTTTCCCAAGAGAATTTCTTTGATCAAAACACTTGTTTTCCACACTTGAGCTATCTTCTATCCTATTCTATTAGGATCATTTGTTTGTGGGAAAAAGAGAAAAGTAAGAGAGATTGTTTGAGGTTGATTGAGCCTCCAAGATTGTACACCCTTGCTTTTGTTGTATCCCTCTTTGGTAGAGGTTGATTGGGTGATTGGTTTGCTCCCTCTTTGGTAGAGGTTGAGGCTTGTGGTTTCCTCCCTCTAGTGAGAGGTGGAGTTTGGTTTGTAAACCCTCTTCAGTAGAGGTGTTGGTTGTTGTTTGGCTACGGGCCTACCCCTCGGTTGTGAGGCGGTGTTTGAGAGAGGAGTTTGGTACTCCATTGTTGTAACAAATCCTTCTCGGTGAAGGTTCCCTCGGTGGGAGATAGTGGATTGGAAATCCTACACGGTGGTGTAGGCGGGGATGTAGAGCTAGGGGCTCGATCTCGAAACATATCTTTGTGTTTGCGTTTGATTCATTGTCTCTTTACTCTCTCTCTCTTTACTTTGTGCAAAGCATCATTCATTCATTCATATCATATATTGCTTGTGTTGCCTCGCATCTTTTATATTGTTCATCCTTATATGCTTGGCTTGCTTGTGTGTGTGCCTCACTTATACTTAACCACAAGAGCTTCATATAGCACCTCAACCCATTCAAGGGGAATCAAGAGGAGTTAGTTCAGAGCCCTTCACGGGGAATTCGGCTACACTTGTGTGTTGTATTAAGTGTGTTGCAAGAATTGTTTAAGCTTCCGCGTTTAGAGCACTTAGTTCACTAGATTAGCACTTGCACCTATTCACCCCCCCTCTAGGTGTTTTTAACACTTGACATGCTATTACGTGATACCTATCCTCTATATGCTAATACCTAAACATGTCTGTATCACTAGACACCGACATGCTACTACTTGACACTTGCTCCCTGGTATGACATGACTTATCACCTGCCATCTATCATGTTAACACTTGACCGATGATTATCACATTTACAAGAATCCTGCCGTGTCATCCTGTATTATATACAGTGACTTGTTATCCTGTATTACATACAGTGACATGTACTTCTCTTATACATGTACTCATGTACTCTTGAATTCCTGATCATGTCCTGCTCCTGCTATTCCCATAAATTGATAATTACATAATAAATTATGATAAGATAACTTGCACCCAGTTTGGGGAAATTGAAGGGTCATGAATAGTTATGCTTATGGTGGTCTTATCGAGTAACGCGTGGCCACATACTTGAGGGATCACCTGGCGGCCACCAGGGATTCTGTGGGGTGTGCTGGCATCCCTACTCCTGTTTATTCCTACCGAGTATGAACACGCCCTAGGCCTATTTCTATGGGACCTATGATACTCTATTCCTGTTCGGGTGAACATAAGTCCTGGTACCTAGCGGTACGTTCTGGCTCAGCACCAGATACTCCTGGACCATTGTCCCGGGCATATACGCGGTCCATCCTAAACATGGTTCGTCGAACTTCATCAGTTTCTAAATAACTTGCTTTATAAGTTGTAAGTGAAAGTATGTGGAATGGGATACATACTAAAGCTTACAACTTAGACGGCCCCAATCATAATAAGATGCTACTATACAATTTGTTGTGTTGTTTTGTAACTCGGGTTGTATGCGCTCGGATTACGGTAACATGGGATAAAGGTATATAGATGAGGGTTTTCTTATTTGGATTATTCCTTCAACGTACTAGTCTCATGAAGTCGTGACCTAAGCTTGTACGATTGATTTTGCTTGTAATCAGTTTTATAAAGTTTTATCAATTTTATCGATTTTATGTTAGTTTAGGAGATATCTGGTGTTGCCTTATCTACTTTACTTCTCGCCTCTTCACCTGCTTTTATCTATTATACCATGCATGTTCCTTTCTTGATAATAATCAATGTCTCTCTACCTGCTCCAGTATGCATGTGCTCACGACACGGTTTTTAATGCATGTTTATGCCTTGGATTTATCGATAAACATGTGCTTATCTCTTCACGCCATTTGGCCTTCACATCATCACTCACTGGGGAATTCTGACTCCCCTGGATCCTCATGTTCAGGTCCTGAATCTTGGAGCTAGGAGATTCTCCTGGTTGCTGATCAGAGTGACATAACACTCGTAGCTCTATACTCCCAACTCTTTCCTCATTAGATCTCGAGACTCCTTGTAACACCCTGCTCCCAAAATACGTACTTCGTTGCGTATTCAGATTTCTCGATCATATTTTTTTGATTTACTTCCTGTATTTGTTTCATATTATCAATTATTTATATGTTGTTTTGCCGTGGATCTGGATTCGTAAACTCGGATTCAGCCCTAGTCTGAACCGGGAACCTGATCCTAGAATATTGCTCGATTTAGTCTTTTTGGTATTCAGATTTGACAGATTTTAGTTTTAAACGTCATTTTCCAATTTTTATGATTTTTTGGGATTTTTCTAAATTAAATAGGAAATCTTCAAAACCGGTGTCGACAAGTGCCGCTGATCGATTCTCAGATTTTTAGTTTATAAATATAGTTAAAATTCTAGAAATGGCTTTCATATTATTTCTTAAAATTATATTTTCTATTTAAATGCTTTTTCTGAGATTTTTCAGAATTTATCAAAATTCGGCCGACCCGGTATAGACTAGTATCGACGGTAGATTTTAGGATTTTTATTTTGAAAATAGGATTGAATCTCTGAAATTTGATTTCACCAAACATCTTAAAATAATATTTATTATTTTTGAGAATTTTTGGAAAGCTTTCCGAGTTACTTCAATTTTCGGGCTTTTCTAGAGTTTTCGGTGTTTTCCCCAGATACCGGAGTTTATCCAGATATTATATTTAGATTCTTCTCATTTTCTCTCTCCTTTCTAAATGCGAGGATTACCAGATATGGATCTGGTCTTTAATGTGAAGATTTGCATTCTTTCTACATTTAATGCACTTCAGATCAATTCTGATCAAGTCATTATGACTTTTTGTCTTTTCTGTCTAACGCGACTCTCGCGTTTTCTACTGGACGCGGACCTCATCTCTACGTCTGGATCTATTTGGCCTAGACGCAGGTCTATCTCATTTACAGACGCGACTCTCATTTAAATAAGACGCGAGTCTCATTTCCTTTCAACTCGATGGCAAACTTGTAATAATCAAAACACTCATATTTATATACAATCCCTTTTTCCTTCTCTCTCTTTCATTCTTCTTCCTTTCTTCTTTCACATCCAGCCAACAGCAGCCCAAGGGGTTAAGTGAAAATCACCTAGAGGGGGGGGGGTGAATAGGTGATAATGCTAATCTAGAAACTAAATGCGGAAGCTAAAAACAATTTGCAACACACTTAATACAACCAACGAGTGTAGCCGAATTCCCCGTGAAGGGCTCTGGACTAACTCCTCTTGATTCCCCTAGATAAGGGTTGAGGTGCTATATGAAGCTCTCGTGGTTAAGTATAAGTGAGGCACACACAAACAAACCAAGCATGTATGGATGATAAGCAATATGAAATAATGCAAGGCACAACACAAGCATATGAAAGATATGACAATATGAATAAATGTACAACACAAATAAAGAGAGAGGGTTAAGAGACAATGGATCAAACACAAACATAAAGATATGTTCCGAGGTTCGAGCCCCTAGCTCTACGTCCCCGCCTTCACCGAGAAGGATTTCTAATCCACTAAGGAGTACCGAACTCCTCTCTCAACCTTACAATGCCACCGAGGCAATACAATCACAATCCACCTCTACCGAAGAGGGATTAGGTCCGTAGCCAAACAACCACAATCACCTCTACCGAAGAGGGATACAAAACACCACTTCGATCAACCTCTACCAAAGAGGGATACAACAAAACAAGGAGGGTTTACAACTTGGAGGCTTCAACAACCTCAAACAATTTCTTTTCCCACAAACAAATGATCCTAATAGAATAGGATAGAAGATATAGCTCAAATGTGGAAAACTAGTGTTTTGATCAAAGAAAATCTCTTGGAAAAATACCAAATGAATATAGAATTTTAGAGCAAGAAACTAATTCCCAAAACCTATTTTCTTTAAATAAACAAAACACTTAAAACAAATAAGATTGATCTTTTTGGCACAAAAACACTTTTGAAAACTTGTTTAAAACACTTAAGAAACTCTGGAATTATTGCTCTTGAAAATCTTCACCAAATCCCAAAGAAATGGGGTTTATAAAGGTCCAAACAAAAACTAGCCGTTAGGCTGAATCCTCAGCCAGAGATGGCTGGCGGTCGACCGGCCGGTCGACCGCCAACGGTCATAAATATGACCGTTGGAGGAACCCGGTCGACCGCCCAAAAACAGAGAGCAAAGCTCTCTGGCCGGTCGACCGGTCCGGTCGACCGTGCCCTGTGCCTGGCCAACGTGCACAGGTCTGTGCACGTCGGTCGACCGACCGGTCGACCGCTCTGGAACACGGTCGACCGCCAGGGCCTGGCAGCCAAGGTTCTGGGTCAGAAATCTGAGTTTAAAAATATTCTAATAAATCCATAAATCTTCTAAAAATACCACAAAAATAGTTTTATCTTTTTATATTGAAATACAAACATGTGGTAAAAATTTCAACACAAATATCAATCTTTTTGAATCATTTTTGTGTCTTACAAATATTGTCAAAAACCAAAACTTGTATTTTATCAAACTTGAATTTTTCAATAGGAAATCTGATTTTTCCTAAAACTCATTGAAATACAAAACATGATATTTTAAACACATTGAAGCATGTTGCATATGGACATAAGTCTAATATACATGAAACATATATATCATGGTTTTTGTCTTTAAATCCAAAAATATGTTTTGTTAAAAATACCAAAACATAAAACGTGTGTGTATTGTGCACTTGAGCATATCAATTATCTAATCTTTACACATGGATCTAAAACTCAAACTAAACTAGGATACCTAAGTCTTCTTGACGATCTTCATCTTCAAGTCGACCCGATCCAAAACGTGATCCACGAGCAAGGTAATGTATGATCTTTGATGCTCGGACTCTGGAATTACCATGTGAAAGCTTCCAAACTCCTCTTATTGAAGCAATCACCAACTAATATCTTGCTAAATGATCTGAAACTAAAATCACAAGATTATTAGTAAACATAACTACATGAGTTAATCATCATCAAAACTAGAGTGAAAGGCCTCTGGGCCAACAATCTCCCCCTTTTTGATGATGACAAAACTCATGGAGTTATATATGCATGGATTAAAGTTAAGCTTCAAAGAAGCTCCCCCTTAACTCATGCATAGGAATAAACAATAAATATATGCAATGTAAGCTCACAAACATGTATGCATAGACATGCATAAAACAAGGTTCCAAATACAAAAACATGCTCTTTGATACCAAACATATGAAATGCATCATGCATAAAACGTGCTCTTGATACCAATTAAAACATGCTCTTAATAGCAATGAAATGCTCTTGATACCAATTAAACAATTAAACGACAAACTAATAAATAAAACAAAACATGCATATAAAAACATGCATAAAAACTCAAATACTTCTCCCCCTTTTTGTCAATCATCAACAAAGGGGTCCAAGTAAAAACAAAAACATTTTTCTCACCTTTTTTGTTCGAAACAAAGAATTAACAAAGGGTCAAACAAACAAATCAATATAAATTTTCATGGATACCAATTGAAAGAAATAGATCAATAGATACCAATGAAAGTAAACAAAATCTTGATACCAATAATGAGTAAACACATAAGCATCTTGATACAAATTTTGAGAAATAAATACAATCTTGATACCAATTTAAAGTATTATTCTTTTTAAACATATGATACCAAATTGAAATTATTATTTTCTATCATAAAGTAAGGGAGTGGAATACAAAACCGATGGTAAACCAAATACCAATTGAAAGATAAAATATGAGTTTTCTCCCCCTTTATGAAACACCAAATAAAAACAATGTCTAAGCTTGTATTAGAATACCAATTGAAAACTAATCAATTGAAACATGATGATCATTAAAACTCAAGCTTAGCATAAACAAATATATGTATGAAAAATTAGATACCAATCGAAATTGATACTATTTGAAGAGTAAGCATACATACATAAAATATATATGAGTATACAAAAATGTCAATATTGATACCAATTGAAAAAAATCCAATGATACTAATTGAAACAACAATAATATCAAGTGTATATCTCATATAACCTACCACCCAATCATGTTCAAGTTTAAAATGATTTTCACTATAAAGCATACATGAGCATGGTATCCCATCCTACCGCTCGTAGAGGGTAGGGGTTTTCAAAAATAGGTTTAAAAAATAGTGTATGTTTGAAAAACTCTACCATAATGAAGAATACGAACTAGTTTATTGAAAAACTTGTAAACTAGTACGAAATCCTTCAAGTAAGGAATAAAACAAAAATATTTCTCATGAAATACATGTAAATCACATGGCACTAATCACTCGAAATCAATAGGGCACATATCATACTCATGAAAATAAAATTGTGAGAAACCAATAAAGTGAGTGCACAAGTGTAATGTGAAAATTGAAATACACCTAGAGGGGGGGGTGAATAGGTGTAATTGCTAATCTAATGATCTTTTTAAATTTTACTTAAGTGAGGATGCAACGATCTCTCAAAACACGACTAAGAGCCGAATACCCCTTGCGAGGTTCTGAACTCCTTCCTCCCAATTCCCCTTAAATGGGTTAGAGGTGCGCAATGCAACCGTGTTGTATTGAGGTGTGATCGAACAATTCCAAGTATGAAATGCTATGATGAAATGCACACAAGTATTGTAGCAAGAAATATTGAAGGCAAGTTAAGTAAACAAGTAAGGATAGCACAAATAAGAGTTAGTTCACAAGCAACAAATTGGAAGTAATTTAAAGCAAGAAAATAAGCAAGAGGAACGCCAAGCCAATCGCAAACAAAGTGATTTGTTTCGAGGTTCGAGCCCGTAGCTCTAGTCCCCGCCTTCACCTCCGTGAAGGGTTTCCACTATCCCCGTAGGATCCCGTACAAGAAAGGCCTCCAAAGACCTCAAGCCCGTAGCTTCACCTTACAAAGAAGTTCCCCTTAGGAACTTGTCTCCACAAGAACAAAAGATTACAAATTTGTGATCTCAACTAGACCACAACACTCTTTCTCTTTTACAAACACTCTCACACTTTTACAACTTCACCTATAGAGAGAATATGAAATTTTTGCACTATGAAGTGTGGTGAGAAAAGCTTCAGTTGTAGAGTGATATTAGAGATCAAACAACAACTGAAAAACCAAATTGAAAGAATGGAAATGAAAGCTTTAAACTATTTTTCTTTTTCTCTTGAAAACAATGAAAACTTGTAATTTTTTCTTAGTGAATAACTAAGGCCTATTCTCCACTATTTATAGGGAGAGAATAGGTTAAAAACCCTGATTTTTCCTGCTAAAATCTTCTGCAAAAGCACCCCAACAACTCCTAAAAACTCTGTTAAAGAGAAACCCAAAAACAGTTTTTCAGAAATGCCCAAAGAGGAAAGAGCCGTTGGGCTTGTTGCAGGCTTACCGGTCGACTGCCGGTCGACCGGGTCTCTGCTGGCAAAAGAGCCGTTAGGGCTCCGGTCGACTGTCGGTCGACCGATCTCACAGAAGGAAACACAGTTTCCTTCTATCGGTCGACCGACCCAGTCGACCGAAAGATACAGAGAGCAGACCACAAAAATCAGTCGACCGATATTTAGGGTCGGTCGACCGGCAGACATGCACAGCCTCGTGCATGTCTGGCCACAGCAGCCGGTCGACTGATATTTAGGATCGGTCGACCGTCTGCCTGGAAAACAGTTTTCTGGGCAGATTTTTGAGTTAGAAAAATTTGTAGAAATTCCTTTAAAAATCTTAAGCTAAGAGTTATGCTGAAAATAGTTTATATACATGTATTTAAACAAGTTTTGAAGATATAAGGCTTTGGGTACATGTATGTATAAACTAAGGCATAAACCTAGAAATAAATATTTTGAAAACATAGAAACATACAAAACAAATGTGTGTGCAAATCCTAGAGCCAAATTTCACATATTCTATCTTTACAAAACTAAACTTACAAACTACACAGTCATCAAGACTTCAACTTGAGCTATTTTCTCTTGATCTTCAATATTGCAATTTGAGCCCAATTTGACTTGTCTTGAGTCCAATAGCTTGTATATGAGTCCAAAATCTTTGTATATGAGTGAGAGTACTTCTAGTATGATAATAAACCTGAAACACACTTAAACAACAAATGATATTAGTACAAATAACTAATATGTTTTGTAATCATCAAAATACACTAAACATGGGTTGATTGTAACCTTGGGCCAACAATCTCCCCCTTTTTGATGATGACAAAACATATGAGTTATTAAACAAATAAAAGAGGAAAAGCTTGAAAAGCTCCCCTTAAACAATGCTATATATTTAACATGAATATGAGAAACTATGTAAGCATACAAAAATCATTTTTAAAACAAAATCATCACCATAAATAAGAAACTCAAACATGAACCAAATATTAAAACAACTAAAAACAACTTAGTATTTCTCCAAACTCATACATTTTTCTCCCCCTTTTTGTCATACATCAAAAAGGGTTAAAACAAAAAAAATTTAACACATATTAAAAACCAAAACAAAACAAACTAAGATACTTTAAGTATCAATTTTACAAACATTTAATTCACCACAAATAAAAGAAAATCTTGCATAATCTAAAGGTTTTGTGAAAATATCCGCAAGTTGAAAATCGGTAGAAACAAAATCGATATCAATGTCACCTTTTTCAAAGTGATCTCTAAGAAAATGATATCTAATGTCTATATGTTTGGTTTTACTATGTTGATTAGCATTTTTGGTCATGTGAATAGCACTAGTATTATCACAATAAATCTTAACATGATCAAAATGTAAATCAAAGTCGAGAAGAGTATGTTGCATCCAAAGAACTTGTGCACAACAAGCTCCTGCCGCAACATACTCCGCCTCGGCAGTTGATAGGGCTACACTATTTTGCTTTTTGGAAGACCAAGATACAAGACAATTGCCCAAGAATTGGCAAGTGCCACTTGTGCTCTTCCTATCTACCCTACAACCGGCATAGTCGGCATCCGAATAACTAGTCATGGTAAATTGGTTAGTTTTCGGGTACCATAAACTAAATCAATTGTGCCCTTAAGGTACCTAATTATGCGTTTTACCGCAATTAAGTGTGATTCCTTAGGACATGATTGAAAACGTGCACATAAACATACGGAAAACATTATATCCGGCCTACTAGCCGTAAGATAAAGTAAACTACCAATCATGCTACGAAATAATTTGATGTCTACTTCCTTACCTTGTTCATCTTTGTCAAGTTTTGTAGTGGTTGCCATGGGAGTCTTTGCTACTTTGGATCCTTCAAGCCCGAACCTCTTGATAAGTTCTTTGGTGTACTTGGCTTGGTTGATGAATGTCCCATCACTACGTTGCTTGATTTGAAGTCCAAGGAAGAAATTGAGCTCCCCCATCATAGACATCTCAAATTCCTTTTTCATGCATGATTCAAAATTCTTGCAAGAGAAACATTAGTAGATCCAAAAATAATGTCATCAACATAAATTTGAACTATGAGGATATCTTGATCTACATGTTTGGTAAATAATGTTTTATCTACTTTTCCTTTCTTAAAATTATTTGAAAGCAAAAATGAAGACAATCTTTCATACCAAGCCCTAGGGGCTTGTTTCAAACCATATAATGCTTTATCTAATTTATAAACATAATTAGGGTGTGTAGGATCAACAAACCCGGGGGGTTGTTCAACATACACCTCCTCATCAATATAACCATTAAGAAAAGCACTTTTTACATCCATTTGAAATAACTTAAAATCTTTAAATGAGGCATATGCTAAGGTCATCCGTATGGCTTCGAGCCGTGCTACGGGTGCAAAGGTTTCTTCAAAATCGATCCCTTCGATTTGAGTGTAACCTTGGGCAACTAACCTAGCCTTGTTTCTAACTACATTACCCGATTCATCCAACTTGTTCTTAAAGATCCATTTAGTGCCAATAGTTGGTCTATCTTGGGGCCTAGGAACAAGGTGCCAAACTTGATTGCGCTCAAATTGATTGAGCTCCTCTTGCATTGCAAGCAACCAATATGAATCGGCCTCGGCCTCGAGGACATTTTTAGGTTCTATGTGTGAAATAAAAGCAAAATTACCACAAAAATCTTGAATCTTAGAGCGAGTGGTTACCCCTTTTGATACTTCACCTATGACGAGGTCCTTGGGATGATGAGGATTGAATCTCCAATCCTTTGGTAGTGGTTGAGAGGGCTCCTCTTCATTTGCTTGATGTTCATTTCCTTGAGCCTCTTCCACTTTGGTTTCACTTCCATCACCATCCTTTGGCTTATCTCCCATGGTAGAAGCATCTTCCAAGGTCACTTTCTCCAAGCCTTCATCTAAAGCATCAATTTCTACACAATTCTTAACAAACTTGTTAGATTCCTCAAATTTAACATGAATAGATTCCTCAATAGTCAAAGTTGACCTATTGAAGACTCTATAAGCCTTACTAGTATTTGAGTAACCTACAAAAATAGCCTCATATGATCTAGCATCAAATTTTCCCAAATTAATATTTGTATTTAAAACAAAACATTTGCAACCAAACACTTTGAAATAAGAAACATTAGGTTTTCTAGAAAAATACATCTCATAAGAAGTCTTAGTAGTATTTTTACATAGGAAAACACGATTTGCAATGTAACATGAAGTATGAACGGCCTCGGCCCACAAATAATGTGGTAGACCATATTCATTTAACATTGTCCTAGCCATCTCTTGCAAAGTACGATTTTTCCGCTCAACTACTCCATTTTGTTGTGGAGTTCTAGGACAAGAAAGTTCATGTTTTATTCCATGTTCCTCACAAAAAGTGGTAAAGGGAAGGTTAATGAACTCACCTCCTCTATCACTTCTTATTTTAATTATTGAGGAGTCATTTTCCTTTTCAACTCTTTTCTTAAAGGCTTGAAAATATGAAAAGGTTTGACTTTTATGTTCAAGAAAATAAACCCAAGTAAAACGCGAAAAATCATCTACTAAAACATAAGCAAATCTACTCCCACTTAAACTTTTGGTTTGTGTAGGGCCAAATAAATCCATGTGGATTAGCTCTAATGGACGTGATGACATGATATCCTTAATTGATTTGAATGAGGACTTAGTTTGTTTCCCAAATTGACATGCGTCACAAACTCGGTCCTTTTCAAAGTTCAATGAAGGAATACCCTTCACCATTTCCTTAGAGTTAAGCCTAGAAATATGGTCAAATGAACGTGGCCTAATCTCCTATGCCACAACCAAGAGTCGTCATCGAGGGCTTTTAAACAAGTAATATTACAAGACATATTTAACATATCAATCATGTAAACATTGCTTTCACGAAAACCGGAAAATACACAAACATTAGAAGTTCTATCAATCACTTTACAAGAAACATTATCAAAAACAACATCAAAACCTTTATCACAAAGTTGACTAACACTCAAGAGATTATGCTTGAGGCCATCAACTAAAACCACATTTTCAATTAAAGGAGAGGTGCCAAGTTTTACATTACCAATACCGACGATTTTACCCTTGGCGTCATCTCCGAAGGTGACGGTGCCACTTCATGATATCTTGATAGGGTTGCAAAGTTGTTGATGTCCCAAGTCATGTGCCTTGAGCAACCGCTATCAAGATACCACAAACCTCTACGTCGTTGGGCTTTGGAAAGTACCTACATCATTTAAAACAATAGTTGATTTTGGTACCCAACTTTCTTGGGTCCTTGAAAGTTAGTGTTACGAACCCAAACATTATGATGTGATGCACTTAGTCTATCATAGCAAAATTAGCTAAGTGTCCTTTCCGTCCACAATGTGAACATGAGTACACTTTCCTATACATAAATGCATGGTGTGTATGTGAAGTGTGAGCATGCTTTGGGGGTTTACCATGTTGTTTAGGTTGTGTAGCATGAACATGAACATGAGCATGATGAACATTTTTCTTGGGAGCTTGTTTCTTAGGAAACATATTCTCCATCTTCTTTTTTATCAAACTCACTACACTTTTTCAAAACAACATCTAATGAGTCTAATCTTTCCTTAAGCATGGCAATCTCATTTGAATCTACAAATGGGGTCTTTCCTTTACAAGCAATCTTATATTTTTCAAAATCATTTTTAGTGGAAACTAAAGAAGAATGTAAATCATTATTTTCTTTAGAAAGATTTACAATTTGAATATTAAGAGATTCATTATCCTTTTTCATTTTCAAGTACTTTTTCTTCATGAAATCATAATTTTGAGAGAGTTCCATAAATGCTTCACTTAACTCATCCATGGATAAATCTTCATCAAGAAAAGTTGGGGGGTTACCTTGCTTGTGCTCTCATTTGCCATGAAGCACATATTGGCGGTGTCAATCTCCTCCTCGGATTCACTTTCGTCATCCCATGTTGCTTTCATAGCCTTTTTCTTGTATGGCTTCTTGGATGAAGATGGCTTTACTTTGTCCGGACACTCCGCTACTATGTGTCCCGGCTTTTGGCAATTAAAGCAAGTGATCTTCCTTTCTTCCTTGCCTCCTTGCCATCTCCTCCTTCCTTGGAACTTTGCCTTGTTGTACATCCTCCGGACATTTTTGACTAGAAGTGAGAGCTCCTCGTCATCTTCTTCTTCGTCATCTTTGTCGGAGTAGGTAGCATGACTTTTGAAGGCAATGGTCTTCTTTTTGGTAGGTGCCATGTCCTCCCTTGCCTTTCTCTCCATCTCATGGGTCTTCAAGTTCCCAATGAGTCCAATGAGCTCAATCTCATCTTTGTCATTGAGTTCCTTCAATGTTGTAGCTTTCACTTCCCATGATGGAGGAAGAGCCCGGATGATCTTTCTCACCCTTTGGTCATTGTTGATTTCTTCACCTAGAGAAGCAAGACCATTAGTAATCTTTGTAAACTTAGTAACCATATCATCTATGGTTTCATTCTCTTGCATGCAAAAATTTTCATATTGGGACCGAAGAAGGTCTATCTTGGCCCTCTTCACTTGTGATGTCCCCCTCATGTGTTACTAGCAAATGGGTCCAAATCTCATAGGTGGATTTGCAATGGATGACTCTAGCTATGTCATCATCATTGAGGGCTTGTAGGAGTGCATAATGAGCCCTAGCATTGGCATCAAACTCTTTGGTCTCAATTTCGGACCAAGTAGATTCATCACCGGGGGGTACACTAAATTGTTTAGTCACGGCCTTTGCAACTCGACTACCTAGAGATTGCAAGAACACGGTCATCTTAACCTTCCATATGGGAAAATTAAGTCCATCAAACTTAGGTGGGGTCTTAATTCCATCGGCCATGTTTACTATGTGGAAATGAATGAAGTGATTAGCAATAAAAGGATCTCTCTAAGGTTGTTAAGCCAAATCCTAGAGTCCAAGCTCTGATACCAATTGAAATACACCTAGAGGGGGGGGTGAATAGGTGTAATTGCTAATCTAATGATCTTTTTAAATTTTACTTAAGTGAGGATGCAACGATCTCTCAAAACACGACTAAGAGCCGAATACCCCTTGCGAGGTTCTGAACTCCTTCCTCCCAATTCCCCTTAAATGGGTTAGAGGTGCGCAATGCAACCGTGTTGTATTGAGGTGTGATCGAACAATTCCAAGTATGAAATGCTATGATGAAATGCACACAAGTATTGTAGCAAGAAATATTGAAGGCAAGTTAAGTAAACAAGTAAGGATAGCACAAATAAGAGTTAGTTCACAAGCAACAAATTGGAAGTAATTTAAAGCAAGAAAATAAGCAAGAGGAACGCCAAGCCAATCGCAAACAAAGTGATTTGTTTCGAGGTTCGAGCCCGTAGCTCTAGTCCCCGCCTTCACCTCCGTGAAGGGTTTCCACTATCCCCGTAGGATCCCGTACAAGAAAGGCCTCCAAAGACCTCAAGCCCGTAGCTTCACCTTACAAAGAAGTTCCCCTTAGGAACTTGTCTCCACAAGAACAAAGATTACAAATTTGTGATCTCAACTAGACCACAACACTCTTTCTCTTTTACAAACACTCTCACACTTTTACAACTTCACCTATAGAGAGAATATGAAATTTTTGGCACTATGAAGTGTGGTGAGAAAAGCTTCAGTTGTAGAGTGATATTAGAGATCAAACAACAACTGAAAAACCAAATTGAAAGAATGAAAATGAAAGCTTTAAACTATTTTTCTTTTTCTCTTGAAAACAATGAAAACTTGTAATTTTTTCTTAGTGAATAACTAAGGCCTATTCTCCACTATTTATAGGGAGAGAATAGGTTAAAAACCCTGATTTTTCCTGCTAAAATCTTCTGCAAAAGCACCCCAACAACTCCTAAAAACTCTGTTAAAGAGAAACCCAAAACAGTTTTTCAGAAATGCCCAAAGAGGAAAGAGCCGTTGGGCTTGTTGCAGGCTTACCGGTCGACTGCCGGTCGACCGGGTCTCTGCTGGCAAAAGAGCCGTTAGGGCTCCGGTCGACTGTCGGTCGACCGATCTCACAGAAGGAAACACAGTTTCCTTCTATCGGTCGACCGACCCAGTCGACCGAAAGATACAGAGAGCAGACCACAAAAATCAGTCGACCGATATTTAGGGTCGGTCGACCGGCAGACATGCACAGCCTCGTGCATGTCTGGCCACAGCAGCCGGTCGACTGATATTTAGGATCGGTCGACCGGTCTGCCTGGAAAACAGTTTTCTGGGCAGATTTTTGAGTTAGAAAAATTTGTAGAAATTCCTTTAAAAATCTTAAGCTAAGAGTTATGCTGAAAATAGTTTATATACATGTATTTAAACAAGTTTTGAAGATATAAGGCTTTGGGTACATGTATGTATAACTAAGGCATAAACCTAGAAATAAATATTTTGAAAACATAGAAACATACAAAACAAATGTGTGTGCAAATCCTAGAGCCAAATTTCACATATTCTATCTTTACAAAACTAAACTTACAAACTACACAGGTCATCAAGACTTCAACTTGAGCTATTTTCTCTTGATCTTCAATATTGCAATTTGAGCCCAATTTGACTTGTCTTGAGTCCAATAGCTTGTATATGAGTCCAAAATCTTTGTATATGAGTGAGAGTACTTCTAGTATGATAATAAACCTGAAACACACTTAAACAACAAATGATATTAGTACAAATAACTAATATGTTTTGTAATCATCAAAATACACTAAACATGGGTTGATTGTAACCTTGGGCCAACAAAAATGGCATCATGAAATATGCAATCAAGCTCAATATTCCTTAAAAACATGAAAATCATCAAAAGTTATTTAATCTTCAAGACATATGTATGTCTTATACAAACTAAAGTATACATACATATCCAAACACAACGAGTTCACAATAATATATGCATGAAGGCACGTGGCTCAAAGGATGTATATGCATAATCAATAGTTTGGATAAAATGGACATATACATGAAGTTGGACATATGAACATGAAAACATGAAAAAATGGGAATACAAGTCAAATGCATGAATCATCAAAACTAGACTATACTAGCACATCTAATGGGTACAAATAATCGTTCAAGCCCAAACATATAAAAGTTTATTTGTGGCCCACTATATGTAAAAGTATAGATCTTAGTCTTAATGAAAACTAACATTTAAACATATATTCAAATCATGAAGCATCAATACAAAACAAAAATCATAAACACACATATGATCATTATGTATATGCATGTGCATTAGATCTAGGACATACATATTACTTTAAAAATAAGGTGAGAACACATAGATATAGGTCCATATTAAACATGGGTGTCTCAAATAACTAAACATGTATATCACTAATCTAATAACATGACATAGGCATAATGAACAATAAAACATGACATGCTATAAATCGATGAACATGAAAAAGCATGTAAATATAAACGGGAGTTAGAGATCGATACCAAAACCGATGAGGGCACCGCTCTAGTTCTCCAAACCAAGGTGGTCCTCCCACCAAACATCCCTTGAAAGTGATGCATCCAAATAGTCCACATGAAGCTCAGAACGCATCCACTCCAAGGTACCGCTACTCTCACGTCATGTGAGGCCCACACCTACATCATAAACAAGAGGGGTGGTCTTGGTACCCATATCTTTTTGGGTCCATGGGGATTAGTCCCTTCTCTAACTCAAATAAATTTATTTGCTAAATTTGAAACATGTATACGATCATAGCAAAATTTAGCAAGGTGGCCCTTACGTCCACAATGTGTACAAGTGTACACATGAGCATACATGGTGTGATGGTGACCGTGGGAAGCATGTGTATGCCGTGGATGGTGTGCATGCATAATAGGAACTTGTTTCTTCCGAAACAAGGATTCCATTCGTGTATGGCTCTTGGCACAATGGCTCAACGTGGAGCCCAAACAATCCACTCTCTTCTTTAACAAATAAATTTCATCATTAATCCTAGAAGAAGAGGTGCATGCAATGGGTGATCTAGATGAAACTATCCTAGTATGGCAAATATGAGAATCAATATTATTTTGTAAAGAAATATTTTTCTTTAAAACACTTTCCAATTCCTTGGAAATAGAAGCAATTTTCATTTTTAAAGAATCATTTTCTTTTAAAACAAAATTAACTTTTGAAGACAAGTTTTCATTTTTCTTCAAAATAACATTGCAATCATTTTAGATTTCAAAAATTCATTTTCTTTTAAAACAAGGTTTAGTTGAGATTTCAATGAATCCCTCTCATTAGAAACCTCAACCTTCTCTTGCAAAACCATGTTAAGTCTAGAAAGCAAATTTTTATTTTCATTGTTAAGTCCTAGACTTTTCTTTTTCAACAAATTATATTTTTCAATCAATTTTTTCACAAACAATTGAAAGTTCTTCATTCAAAGCATTAGGATCAACATAGTCATTATATGAAGAACTAGCATTATCACAATCTAATTGAGATTTTGAAGATACCTCAAGGGAGTCATTCCCTTGGACCATGTAGCATTGAGATTCGGATTCTCCACTAGATTCTTCCTCTTGTTGGATTGGCAATTGAAGCTTGGAGGTGGATGTGGTTGTCAACTTGTTCCACACTGCAAAGGCGGAATCAAGGTTAGAAACATGCATAAGATAATCTTTAGAGAGCGTGCTTCTAATAGCCTCTAGGGCTTGTGCATTGGCCCCTATATGATTGCTATTACCAAGATAGCATTTCTTGGTAGCGGCAAGGAAAACATGCAAACCTAGGGTCTTCAAATAGCTACTCATCATGGCCTTCCAAATATCAAGTCTAGAAATGTCAAACATAGGAGGGCTGTCCATGAGGGCAAACTAAATGTGTGCAAACAAATGTATGCAAATACAAATGGTAGATTAGCAAACCAAGATCTCACTCCTAGGTTGTTAAACCTAAGTATCAGGAGCATAGGCTCTGATACCAATTGAAAATCACCTAGAGGGGGTGAAAGGTGATAATGCTAATCTAGAAACTAAATGCGGAAGCTAAAAACAATTTGCAACACACTTAATACAACCAACGAGTGTAGCCAAATTTCCCGTGAAGGGCTCTGGACTAACTCCTCTTGATTCCCCTATATAAGGGTTGAGGTGCTATATGAAGATCTCGTGGTTAAGTATAAGTGAGGCACACACAAACAAACCAAGCATGTAAGGATGATAGGAGCAATATGAAATAATGCAAGGCACAACACAAGCATATGAATATGATATGACAATATGAATAAATGCACAACACAAATAAAGAGAGAGGGTTAAGAGACAATGGATCAAACGCAAACACAAAGATATGTTCCGAGGTTCGAGCCCCAAGCTCTACGTCCCCGCCTTCACCGAGAAGGATTTCTAATCCACTAAGGAGTACCGAACTCCTCTCTCAACCTTACAATGCCACCGAGGCAATACAATCACATCCACCTCTACCGAACAGGGATTAGGCCCGTAGCCAAACAACCACAATCACATCTACCGAAGAGGGATACAGAACACCACTCCGATCAACCTCTACCAAAGAGGGATACAACAAAACAAGGAGGGTTTACAACTTGGAGGCTTCAACAACCTCAAACAATTTCTTTTCCCACAAACAAATGATCCTAATAGATAAGGATAGAAGATATAGCTCAAATGTGGAAAACTAGTGTTTTGATCAAAGAAAATCTCTTGGGAAAAATACCAAATGAATATAAAATTTTAGAGCAAGAAACTAATTCCCAAAACCTATTTTCTTTGAAATAAACAAAACACTTAAAACAAATAAGATTGATCTTTTTGGCACAAAAACACTTTTGAAAACTTATTTAAAACACTTAAGAAACTCTGGAATTTTTGCTCTTGAAAATATTGACCAAAATCCCAAAGAAATGGGGTTTATATAGGTCCAAACAAAAACTAGCCGTTAGGCTGAATCCTCAGCCTGAGACGGCTGGCGGTCGACCGGCCGGTCGACCGCCAACGGTCATAAATATGACCGTTGGAGGATCCCAGTCGACCGCCCGGTCGACCGCCCAAAACAAAGAGCAAAGCTCTCTGGCCGGTCGACCGGTCCGGTTGACCGTGCCCTGTGCCTGGCCAACGTTCACAGGTCTGTGCACGTCGGTCGACCGACCGGTCGACCGGCTCTGGAACACGGTCGACCGTCCCGGTCGACCGTCCCGGTGGTCGACCGCCAGGGCCTGGCAGCCATGGTTCTGGGTCAGAAATCTGAGTTTAAAAATATTCTAATAAATCCATAAATCTTCTAAAAATACCACAAAAATAGTTTTATCTTTTTATATTTAAATACAAACATGTGGTAAAAATTTCAACACAAATATCAATCTTTTTGAATCATTTTTGTGTCTTACAAATATTGTCAAAAACCAAAACTTGTATTTTATCAAACTTGGATTTTTCAATAGGAAATTTGATTTTTCCTAAAACTCATTGAAATACAAAAACATGATATTTTAAACACATTGAAGCATGTTGCATATGGACATAAGTCCAATATACATGAAACATATATATATCATAGTTTTTGTCTTTAAATCCAAAAATATGTTTTGTTAAAAATACCAAAAACATAAAACGTGTGTGTATTGTGCACTTGAGCATATCAACTATCTAATCTTTATACATGGATCTAAAACTCAAACTAAACTAGGATACCTAAGTCTTCTTGACGATCTTCATCTTCAAGTCGACCCGATCCAAAACGTGATCCACGAGCAAGGCAATGTATGATCTTTGATGCTCGGACTCTGGAATCACCATGTGAAAGCTTCCAAACTCCTCTTGTTGAAGCAATCACCAACTAATATCTTGCTAAATGATCTGAAACTAAAATCACAAGATTATTAGTAAACATAACTACATGAGTTAATTATCATCAAAACTAGAGTGGAAGGCCTCTGGGCCAACAATAAGCCATGGTGCCTTCTTGGCCGGCCATCCTCTCCACCCTCCATCTCCACCACCATCTCCACAACTCCTCCACTATTCTCTCCTCCATCTCCTCCTCCATTACAACAACAACAACACCAACTTCACCACCATCCTCTTCTTCCGTTTTCCACCAAAATAACCCATCTCCTCCACCATCTTCTCCACCATCTCCACCACTACCTACACCACCTTGGTCACCAACAACCATGCCATCTTCCTTTCCTCGTAGTGCTCTTTCCAATGAGATATTGCTTCGCTCTCCGAAACCTCTTTTCCAAAACTTCATTTTCAGCATTTCAACTACACTTGCACCCTCTAGATGGCTTGGGCTTGGGGCTTTGTCCGCCCATCTCCGGCCGCTTCCGGCCGTCTCCGCCTACCTCCGGCATCTGCCGTGCGACCACCGACAAGCCATAGCCGGCCATCCTCCCCGTCCCTTCTTCTTTCTTTACTTTTCTTTCTTTCTGTCTTTTCCTTCTTTCTTTCTTTCCTTTCCTTTTCTTTCCTTCTCTGTTTTTCTCCTAACCTGCATCTCTCCTTTCTCTCACCCCTGCATCTCTCTCACCCCTTCTGTTGGCCCAGAGGCCTTCCACTCTAGTTTTGATGATGATTAACTCATGTAGTTATGTTTACTAATAATCTTGTGATGTTTAGTTTCAGATCTTTTATCAAGATATTAGTTGGTGATTAACTTCAACAAGATGGTTTGGAAGCTTTCACGTGGTGATTCCAGAGCCCGAGCATCAAGATCATATATAACACTCGTTGGAGTCTAGCTCGTTGGATCACGATTTGGATCGAGTCGACTTGAGGACGGAGTTCGTCAAGAAGACATCGGTACCATAGTTTTTAGTTTGTTTTAGATCCATTTGTAAAGACTAGATAGTGTGATATGCTCAAGTTCACAACACACACACACACACATTTTATGTTTTGGATATTGGTTTTCGGTTTTTAGTTTAACCAATATTGGTTTTCATGAATAGTTAGATCAAAATAAGTTTAAATGGTTTTTATGTATAGTAGATTCATTCTATATACATGCATGCTTAACTTCCTAGATAAACTTATTTTGACTTACCTATTCATGTGGTTTAGGTTTTGTATTTTTAACACAACATATATTTTGAATTAAAGTCAAAAACAATGATATATATATGTTTCTTGAATATTGGATTTCTATCCATATGCAACATGCTTCAAAGTGTTTAAATATCATGTTTTTGTATTTGTATGAGTTTTGAAAAAATCGGATTTTCATTTGAAAAATTCAAGTTTGGAAAAATACAGGTTTTGGTTTTCAGTAATTTTTCCATAACACAAAAATGGTTTAAAATGTTTGATATTTGTGTTGAAATTTTTAACACATGTTTGTATATTTATATAATGTTAGAAACTATTTTTGAGGATTTTTAGAAGATTTATGAGAATTTTTAGAATTAAAAATACCAAGTTTTTCTGACCCAGATTGTCTTTTGCCAGGCTCTGGCGGTCGACCGGACCCAGAGTCGGTCGATCGGATCGGTCGATCGATGTGCACAAACTTGTGCACGTTGCCGTAAGTAAGGCACGATCGACCGGGCGGTCGACCGGCCAGAGAGCATTTGCTCTCTGGATTTGGACGGTCGACCGGCCGGTCGACCGAAGGCTTCCAACGGTCAAAAATTTGACCGTTGGCGGTCGACCGCCAGCCGCCAAGGCTGACAGATCAGATCCAACGGCTAGTTTTTGTTTGGGGATATAAATACCCCATATCTTTAGGGTTTTTGGTTATGTTTTCATAAGCCAAAATTTTCCTACCTTCTAGTGTTTTGTTTCAAGATTCAAAAGAGTTTTTAGAGCTAAAAGATTTGATCTTTGCTTTGTTTTAAAAAGAGTTGGAAAATCATTTTGAAAAGGAAATTCTTAGGGAATTGTTTTGATCTTAATTATCTATTTTATCTAGAGTTTTCCCTAGAGTTTTTCTTTGAGTTTTGATTTCCAAACTCTTGGTTTTCTCCACACTTGAGCTATATCACTCTATCCTATTCTATAGGATCATTTATTTGTGAAAAAAGAAAATTGAGTTTGTGGTCTTTGAGATCACCTTGTTGTAACCACCCTTTCTTGTGGATATCCCTCTTTGGTAAAGGTTGATTTGGGTTGTTGTTTGCTCCCTCTTTGGTAGAGGTTGAGGTTGTTGTTTACTCCCTCTTGGTGAGGTGGAGTTGGTGGTGGATTTGTATCCCTCTTCGGTAGAGGTGGATTGTGGTATTTGTGGCCTCGGTGGAGGTTGTATTGGTTGATCTGTGGAGTTCGGTACTCCGGTCTTCGGTAGACCATTTGTATTGCCTCAGTGGAGGTTGTATTGGTTGAGAGAGGAGTTCGGTACTCCTAGTGGATTGGAAATCCTTCTCGCTGAAGGCGGAGACGTAGAGCTTGGTGCTCGAACCTCAAAACACATCTTGTTGTTTGCATTTGATCGATTGACTCTCAACTCTCTCTCTTTACCTTTGTGCATTGCATCATTCATATTGCCATATCATTTATATGCTTGTGTTGTACCTTGCATTGATTCATATTGCTTATTCCTATATGCTTGGTTGTGTTTGCTTGTGTGCCTCACTTGTGCTTAACCACGAGAGCTTCATATAGCACCTCAACTCTTATTCAGAGGAATCAAGAGGAGTTAGTCCAGAGCCCTTCACGGGGAATTCGGCTACACTCATTGGTTACACTAAGTGTTGTTGAAAATTAGTTTTAAATTCCGCATTTAGTATTTAGATTAGCATTATCACCTATTCACCCCCTCTAGGTGATTTCACCTTCTTCCCTGCGTCACTCGCTCACTCCCTCAACCTCGCGTCTCCCCAACCCTGCGTCCCCCTTTCTCTCCCTCCATCACCGTGTCTCTCTCTCTTTCTATTATCTCTCTTACTCCCTTATCTCTCTATCTCTCTCTTGAGTTCAATTGCTAGACACGGAGCTCACCCCCGCGTCCAAGCAATTCTTTAATGCGATCTTCGCGTTCTTGATATTTGTATAACGCGATCCTTATTTTCTTGTATCAACACGACGCGAAGCTCATGCTCGCGTCTGTGTTCTTCTCATGTTATAGCTTAAACGCGGGTCTCGAACCCCGCGTTTGTGAAAATCCACGTAACGCGACTCCTGCGTCTGCGACTCCCGCATCTTCATTCTCTCTTCTTCTTTTTATTGGAACGCATTTACACCTCAGTTTCCTGGATTTCTGAGATCGAGGATTTCACTATGTTTTCTGAAGACTTAGGCGAGTGTCCTCGCCTCCATTCGATTTTTCCCGCTTCGTCAGGTCGACTTGTATTTGTATTATGTATCACTTAACAACTGATGTGTTATCACTTAACGTGCTACTACTGGACACCTGCTCCTGTTATGTTATTTCTTATTACCTGTCACCTGTCTAATATCACCACCAAGACATATAATATATGACACCTGATATGTTATCTCTTGTCACCTTGCCTCACATCACCCTCATGTTATGATATCACCTAACACCTGATATGCTACTACTTGACACTTCTTCTTGCTATGACATGACTTATAACCTGCCTCCCGTCATATTAATACTTGACCTGTGATTATCACATTTACGAGAATCTTATACCTGTTATCCTGTATTATATACAGTGACCTGTACTCCTGCTATACATGTACTTATGTACTCCTGAATTCCTGATCCATGTCCTGCTCCTGCTATTCCCGTAAATTGATAATTGCATAATAAATTATTATAAGACAACTTGTACCCAGTTTGGGGGAAACTGATGGGTCCTAAATAATCATGTTCATGGTGGTCTTATTAAGTCACGCGTGGCCACATACTTGAGGGATCATCTGGCGGCAACCAGGGATTTCGTGGGGTGTGCGGCACCCT
Organism: Agave tequilana; assembly: GCA_038442645.1. Classification (NCBI taxonomy): domain Eukaryota; kingdom Viridiplantae; phylum Streptophyta; class Magnoliopsida; order Asparagales; family Asparagaceae; genus Agave; species Agave tequilana. The sequence continues at coordinate 52,126 of JAVJIF010016539.1, forward strand.
ACTCCTATTTATTCCTGCCGGGTATGCACATGCCCTAGGCCTATTTCTATAGGATCTACGATACTCTATTCCTGTTTGGGCATAAATAAGTCCTGGTACCTAGCGGTACATTTTGGCTCAACACCGGATACTCCTGGACCGTTGTCCCAGGCATGTACGGGGCCCATCCTAAACATGATTTGTCGAATTTCATCAGTTTTCAAATAACTTGCTCTATAAGTTGTAAGTGAAAGTATGTGAAATGGGACGCATACTGAAGCCTACAACTTAGAAGGCTCCAATTAAAATAAGATGCTAATATACAATTTGTTTTATGGTTTTGTAACTCGGGTTGTATGCGCTCGGATAATGGTGACAAAGGATAAAGGTATATAGATGAGGGTTTCCTTATTTGGATTATTCCTTCGAGGTATTAGTCTCATGGAGCCGTGACCTAAGCTTGTGCGATCAATTTTGCTCGTAACTGGTTTTATTCAGTTTTATTCAGTTTTATTGATTTTATTGGTTTTATGTTAGTTTAGAAGATATCTAGTGTTGCCTTGTCTACTTTATTCATTGCCTTGTTACCTGCTCTTATCATCTTATATCATACATGTTCCCAGCTTGATATCGATTGCTATATATCTACTTGATCCTGGATGCTTGTGCTCACGATACGAGTATCAATGCATGTTTATGATTCAGATTTATCGATACACGTGTGCTTATCTATGCTCGCCACTTGGCATTCGCATCACCACTCGCCGAGGAGTTCTGTCTAACTTCCCTGGATCCTCATGTCCAGGTTTTGGAGCTTGGAGCGTGTGGATTCTCCGAGTTACTGATCAGAGTGGCGCAGCTAAAGCGTGGATCCCCAGCAGACCATCGGAGCCCTATCCTCCAAGGCCCCCATGCACGTCTCTCGAGTTTTCCTGTTGTAACTCATGAACGCTCCTTGTACTGTTCACACTTGTATACCCCTTTGTATTCTCGCATTTGTGCCTATTAGTGATGTAATATTCTTATAATATTTGTCACATCTAGTGATAACTTTATAATTGTACTCATATGTTGGAATGTATAATGCACCACGTGCTTTCATACTCTGATTCTTGCCTGCACTGATGCTTAGCGTATATACGTGAGGGTATTTCTGACCTGCTTATATACGTCGCAGTAACGTCTCCGTACCCGCGGGATCGGGGCGTTACACTCCTCTTGTTACTCGTGAGCACTTCTCAGCTTTTGACTATGTATATTTCATTGTAAATACTCTTATCCTTTGGAGATGTAATATCCTTGTAAGATTGTATCACTCTCTGCGATAACTATATACTTGTATTTTTATGTTGGAAATTGATTGAGTTTTTACCTGCACAAAAATACAGAATTTCAGAATTTAAAACAATAGTGCAGGGTGCTCAATTCTACCGCTATAGCAAGTGGCTATGCGGGTCGTGATCCACAGAGAGGGACTAGCGATGGAAGCTTGTTTAGTAAGTTCTCTTTTATTTATTTATAATGTTATTTACAATGATATTTACAATGATATTTACAATGAAGAAGTGTGAAAAAGATTGGGAATGGTGATTTACACTAAAATTAAAAGAAAGAAAACTAAAAACTAAAAACTTACTTACCTCTTTGGCGTCTGCTTACCTTGGAACCGTGTCAATGATGTACCTTTCTTTGAAGGCGAACGAAGCGTGGAATATGAGATCTTCCCTATTCCCGATCTATACTACAAATAAAAGGCGAGCTATACTACAATGGAAATAGATATTCATTACAATAAACCATCAACAGCTCTTGCAAGGAGAAGGCAACTTCGAAGCTCTTGGTTTCATATGGATCCACAAACACAAAAGAGGGAACCAAAAACAAAACAAGAATAGAAAAAAGAAGCAAACTTCGATTTGATTCAATTAACAATGGAAGAAAAGACTTACACCGATGTCACCTCAGTACAAGCTTGATCTCCTTCCTCCATGAAAGTATCCTCTCCTCTCAGTTGCATAAAAAAAATTACAAAAAAGAAAATAAAAAAAACCTAAGTTACAATCTACAAATTAGCCTAAGAAAAACCCTAAATTTGTTTCTGTACTTGAGCTTCTGAGATCTGCCCTTCCTCTGTTGCTATGCAGGGGTATTTATAGGAGAAAACTAGAGGATAAGAAGTGTATGAAGATAAGAGGAGCAAAATATCTCTGAATTTGAATTCTTTCTTTATCTCCAAACTTGTTTTGACTTATCCATAGAAGTTCAAATCTGTCCTGCAACTTGTTATCATGTTTATCGCCGAATATGGCTTATCGGCTGACTGAATTGGAACGTTTGATCAACATAAGAGTTGTAAGTCTTCAAATATGCTTTCTGGAGCATCTTGAATCATCAGATTTGCATATCTGTAGCAAAAGTTATGATCTGAATACTAAAACTTGTACAGTCTGAATCCGAATTTTTTGAATTTTTATCTTTGCACTCTTCTCCTTTTATCTTTAGCCTTTTTCTGCAAGCAATTAGGGTTGAGTAGAAGTCCATCCCTTTCCTCTTCTTTTAGCAATTAGGAGTTCTTTCTTATCCTTCCTTTTCCTCCCTTAGATTTTAAATAAAGAATTTAAAAATCTAAGTTTAGATTAGGTTAGATAATAAGAAACTTCTAAATTACTACAATTTTTGCACATGGCCTTTTTGGGCTTCTGGGCTTCATTCAGGCTTTTATTTCTTTATTTTTTAATTACCCAAGGCCTGCACACATTAAATAATAAAACTTTAGTAATAGTGCATAATTAAAAGAATAAATGGGAAACATGATAGTAAATGTATTGATAAATATGCAATTTTTACTACCTATCACACCCCCACACTTATCTTTTTGCTCGTCCTCGAGTAAAAATAAAAAAGAATAAGAAAATAAAACTAATCTATCCTAACTTACTTTCGTAGGCATCACGGTTGCACTTAGCATGTGCAACAAGCCGTTAAACCCCTAGGTTACCCTAGAGGACGAGTGTTGTCTCGTGAGGGTTTTCAGCGGATTACTCCCACAAAATCCATAAAAAGGAAAATATTTGAAATACGTTTGAAGAAACTAAGTAATCTATAAGTTTTTAGGATTATCATTTTTATTCATTCTTAAACTTAGTCTTTATATAATAAATTGTTATCTATTTTAGGTAAGGATCAAAATTGAATTTTTGTATAGTCTTTTTCGTTACCAAAGTCATATGCATCCTTATAAATTTTTGCTAGGAATTCCTTAACTTGAACTCTCATGCCTCTTTATTATTATTATTATTTTTTAAATATGTATAACTCATCTAATTTTTTTTCGTGTAAGCATGAAGGCTTCTTGAGGCCCTCATACCTAACTAATTGACTATTAGATGTGTTAGTACATATATAAGTGATTTTTTTTAGTTTCCTTAGGCTTTCTAATACACCCATGTAGTGAACTTAAAGTCGATGGCTCCCGAACCGGTCGGTTTTAGGGCACCAGGTGAGAAAACACCCCACGGACTTAAGGATTCGAGTGAACTAGGCCACAAAACTAAGGACTTTATTTATAAAATCATCTTTAGGCGTGAATACTTATGCTTCTTGAGGCACATGTATCCAGCTTAATCAGTGAATTTACCTTTTTTTATTATTTTTTTATTTATTTATAGGGCACAAGAGTCTTTGTCTTAGAATCCTAGATATGTAAATGTATTAGGTATGCACATTTCATTAAGGTAAAAATCAAGACTAATTACTTATTCAATTTTTCCTCCTATACCTAAAAATTCAACAATTTATTTATTTTAACCAAGCTTTTAGAAATCCTAATCATGATTTTCCTAATTCTTAAGACTAACTTAGATTTCTTTCAAAAGATAAGTCAAAATATTGTCCCTTTTTCAAAAAAAAATTTTTTTAATTTTTTTATTAGTATTACCTACGTTAGTATGTTAGTAAATCCTCCCCCCACACTTATCTCACGCATTGTCTCAATGTATGAATGAATGCATGTATGCATGAAAAAGAAGAAAGGGAAGGAAAAAAAATTACCTTAAGGTGGTGGTTCCGGTGGTGGTCTAATTGGTCCACGAAATGCGGCCCAATCTACTTTTCGTGGAATTCGGAGGAACCCACCTGAAATCTCTCTTGTATAACCCACTAAAATGTATGTATGATCATTTTTTAAAAATTCCACCCCATCAAATTTTCAAATTTTATAATTATTTTCAGAGTCAAATGTGTCAACCGCCTTGTCCCAAAATGGAGTGTGAAAAGATGGAATGATTGACTTGGATGTCAGAAGTACGGGAACGAATACCGACTCAGGAAAGAAACTTAAATCAAGTAAGGGTTCAGGAGTCGAGCTTGGTTCAAGAAGTGTGTCCAAGTCAAGAAGTTGAAACTCAAGTCTACAATCATTTTCCCACAATGGAATGTGACTTAATATTAGTGATTCAAGTTCAAGAATGACAGGTGTGGGAATTAAAACTGACTTTAAAATATTACTCAAATCGGGTAACAAAATAGGAGTCAATATTGATTCGGGAATTTGAACTTGATCACAGATTTGAGAATCTAGATCACATTTCTCATTGAGTTCAATATCATAAAAATGAGAACTGACCAATTTGTCAATGGGACTTTCAACAGTATGAATTGGTCAAGTTCAATATGATGATCATAAAAGATTGGTGATTCAATTTCATAATGAATTGGCACAGGATCCAATGTTGACTCGAGAAAATTGAAATCAGGTGAAGACACCAGAGTCAATATTGGATCAGGAAGTAGAATTGAATAACCAAGTTGAGGGTCAGGATCATTCTCAAGTTCTATTTCAGGAAATGAATAACTTGCCAAACTATCAATGTCATTTTCAAAAATTGGAGTTTGGGCAAGTTTAAATGATTGTACTGAAATAGAATCTTGTTTTCCAAAGCAACGTGACTCTTCAGCTCTAACAGAATGGTTATCAGAAATGGCCGAACGGTGAGAACGTAAAGTTTGAACCATCATATCTATTTCATGATCACTATCGATTCTAGCCTGAGTCATGGCTTCAAGCATCTTTTCATAGTCGATTGGTGCATCATTTTGTTGTGATTGGACTTGAAAAGATGAAGTGTTGTTGTGACAATCGTGATGAAATTGTGAGTCGGTCAGATTCTGTGATTGGTGCTTGGACTCACGCATCATCATGTCCAAGATTGATGGTGATTGTTGCTTGGGCTCATGCATACTCATCATTTCCAATTGATGGTGATTGTTGCTTGGGCTCATGCATACTCATCATTTACAAGATAGATGGTTTTCTATTATGAACTGGTGGAACTGAGTATGAATCTTGGGAATATTGTGGACAAGGTGGATAAGGAGGACAAGTTGGTTGAAAATTAGACTTGGGGGAGGCGAATCCCCATGGACTCTGTGAAGAGTTGAAATTGTTGTGGAAATTATGGTCATAAGATGGGGGGCATGGGTTATATTTATTCGGATAAGACCACTCCGGCACACTAGCTTGGTCAAAGTTATGATATGCCGGGTTGGTAATATCCGAAAAAGAGATTGGTGTGTAATATGGATTAAAATTGGAAAATATGTTGTTATAAGCCATATCACACAATACAAACAAAAAAAAACAAACAAATAAGCAAACAAAGGAAAAACAAAAAAAGAAAAAAAATTCTAAACTAAGTTAGGATAGACCTATGACCTAGACGACTCCTAACTGGTTAGACTGTCCACGGGAGGTATAATGCAGACTTTGACCACAAGTTAATCAGCCAGGTCAGGGCAACATTGGTGGGAGGTTTTCCGTCAAAGACGTTCCTTAATTAAATAACCACCAATCTTCGGGCTTTCGGCCCTCAATCCCCTTCCTAGACACTGATTTGGTAAGAGTCAAATTCCAACACCGTTCCCCCTTAGGATAATCATGTAATTGAGTCCGAGATGTCCCTAGGGCCAACGTCTACTCATTTTTTAGTTAGGCTGGGGTTAGTGAGTGAGGAGATTGTTTGTGGGCTAAGGGAGGGTAATGACTTCCCCACCTTATCTTATTTATAGAACAAGCCCTTAAGTCAATTTGGTGCACGTGTAAAGCAATAGACAAATATTCACTTAAAAGCAGTAAATCAGCCAAGGGTGCTTCCTAGTCTATATGCAATGCGAACGTACCTTGTCTCCAACACTCTTCAACAGAAATTAAAAATTAAATAGACACGTGCCTAAATGCAAGAGTCTAAATTTTTTTTTATTTTTTAACAAATGGTTACTGTTAATAATTAGCAGTGTGCAGGGTGATTACAGAGAAAAATTAACAGAACAACAAGTCTAACTTTAACTTTCCAGCAACCTGTAGAAAACTTAGTGAGTAGTTCACTACTCAGGCCGCGGAAACGCGATAATTGTCGCGCAAACGCGGCTCTGTAGTAGGCTCTGCTGCTCTGCCTTCGAGGGCAGAGGCACAGAGTTGCTATATGTCCTTTGCTACTGTTAGGTTTCCTGTTCTACGAACCTGCAAACAGAAAAAATAATAAATCAATAATTAGTTTTTTTTAGAGAATAACTTACCGTCCCTCCCCGGCAATGGCGCCAAAATTTGATTGAGTTTTTACCTGCACAAAAATACAGAATTTCAGAATTTAAAAACAATAGTGCAGGGTGCTCAATTCTACCGCTATAGCAAGTGGCTATGCGGGTCGTGATCCACAGAGAGGGACTAGCGATGGAAGCTTGTTTAGTAAGTTCTCTTTTATTTATTTATAATGTTATTTACAATGATATTTACAATGATATTTACAATGAAGAAGTGTGAAAAAGATTGGGAATTGGTGATTTACACTAAAATTAAAAGAAAGAAAACTAAAAACTAAAAACTTACTTACCTCTTTGGCGTCTGCTTACCTTGGAACCGTGTCAATGATGTACCTTTCTTTGAAGGCGAACGAAGCGTGGAATATGAGATCTTCCCTATTCCCGATCTATACTACAAATAAAAGGCGAGCTATACTACAATGGAAATAGATATTCATTACAATAAACCATCAACAGCTCTTGCAAGGAGAAGGCAACTTCGAAGCTCTTGGTTTCATATGGATCCACAAACACAAAAGAGGGAACCAAAAACAAAACAAGAATAGAAAAAAGAAGCAAACTTCGATTTGATTCAATTAACAATGGAAGAAAGACTTACACCGATGTCACCTCAGTACAAGCTTGATCTCCTTCCTCCATGAAAGTATCCTCTCCTCTCAGTTGCATAAAAAAAATTACAAAAAAGAAAATAAAAAAAACCTAAGTTACAATCTACAAATTAGCCTAAGAAAAACCCTAAATTTGTTTCTGTACTTGAGCTTCTGAGATCTGCCCTTCCTCTGTTGCTATGCAGGGTATTTATAGGAGAAAACTAGAGGATAAGAAGTGTATGAAGATAAGAGGAGCAAAATATCTCTGAATTTGAATTCTTTCTTTATCTCCAAACTTATTTTGACTTATCCATAGAAGTTCAAATCTGTCCTGCAACTTGTTATCATGTTTATCGCCGAATATGGCTTATCGGCTGACTGAATTGGAACGTTTGATCAACATAAGAGTTGTAAGTCTTCAAATATGCTTTCTGGAGCATCTTGAATCATCAGATTTGCATATCTGTAGCAAAAGTTATGATCTGAATACTAAAACTTGTACAGTCTGAATCCGAATTTTTTGAATTTTTATCTTTGCACTCTTCTCCTTTTATCTTTAGCCTTTTTCTGCAAGCAATTAGGGTTGAGTATAAGTCCATCCCTTTCCTCTTCTTTTGGCAGTTAGGAGTTCTTTCTTATCCTTCCTTTTCCTCCCTTAGATTTTAAATAAAGAATTTAAAAGTCTAAGTTTAGATTAGGTTAGATAATAAGAAACTTCTAAATTACTACAATTTTTGCACATGGGCTTTTTGGGCTTCTGGGCTTCATTCAGGCTTTTATTTCTTTATTTTAATTACCCAAGGCCTGCACACATTAAATAATAAAACTTTAGTAATAGTGCATAATTAAAAGAATAAATGGGAAACATGATAGTAAATGTAGTGATAAATATGCAATTTTTACTACCTTCAGGAATGTATAATACACCACGTATTTTCGTACACTGATTTTTGCCTGTACTGATGCTTAGCGTATATACGTAAGGGTATTTCTGACCTGCATATGTATATTGCAGTAACGTCTCCTACCTGTGGGATCGGGGCGTTACAGGATGGTATTGGAGCCTAGGCTTTCACATCCTCAGTACGTTCAGATGGCAAATTAATGGTAAAGAATTTGCAACTGGATTGCATTAGTCCCAGTTATACAGTCTAACTACAAGTGTAGAGTTATCTCTCACTTTCTTTTGATCCATTTCTTGAATCCTGAGACCCTTCAATCTTTCCTTCCAGCTCCTTCTTGTTACCCCTTCAACAAACTCAGATATGGAAAGACGGGGAACACGTAATGGTTCTAGTACCTTTCAAGATGGATCCAGCAGAGACAATGATGGTATGATGAGGGTACTTCGAGGGATGATGCAGAGTCAATAACAGCAGACAAAGCTTCCACGTCAAGGACTGTTGGTTGCACCTCGAGAGCAGAGGCCAGGCAACGTGTCAGACATCAGGAGGTTACAGCTGGCGATCTTTTCAGGCACAGAGAAGCCCCTGGATGCAGAACAGTGGCTGGTAGACACAATAGATCTTTTGAAGGCCGCCCGAGTCCCTGATGAGAACCAAGTGGAAGTGGCCAAGATATAAATGAAGGATGTGGCCAAAACCTGGTGGTGGGCTGAAGAAGCGACACTGGAGAAATCCATCACGTGGGACCAGTTCTCAAAGGGTTTCTACGAAAGATTCTTCCCTGCAACAGCTCAAGACATGGAAGAATAATTTATCCGGCTACAACAGCGAAATTGGTCAGTGGATGAATATGCTGCTGAATTCTTGAGACTCGGCAGGTTGCCCCCTACATGGTGATAGACAAAGAAAAACAGGCTAGCCAATTTCAGCAAGGGCTGAAGATGGATGTCCAAATGTTTCTTATTTCTTAAAAGCTGAAGACGTACTCTCAAGTTCTCTCCATTGCCCGTGAAGTAGAAACTGGAGAAGAAAAGCGAGCACCAGGCGCAGAATAAGCCAGTAAAAAGGCCTTTTCCGTTGATGAAGGAAGAAGACACAGCCAGGACCACCAATGGTTCGATAGTCAAGCGACCATTCTGACCTCCCCTTCAGCAGATGATATGCGGGGTACTGTCGAAAGCCCAGACACATCCAACGCAATTGCCGAAAGGCTAATGGGCTATGTTTGGTATGTGGACCCAGAAATCACTCGATGGGTGATTGTCCATTCAAGAGGACCTATCCAACACCACCAATAATTCCAGCTCGAGCAAAACCCCCAGCACTTCCAGGCCTACCACTGAGAAGGAACCCAGAACCCATTGATAGAAGAGCTCCTCTCCCACCCTAATAGTATGATCAGCCGCAGAGAGAAGCAAGAACTAGAGAAGACTATGGCAGAGGCCAAGTCTACAACATAATGATAGAGGAATCAGAGGAACAGACAAAGCAGAAGCAGAATATGAAGCCTAATATCCAGAACAGGGACCTTGAGAATATCACTGAGACCGCTACTCCCAATCTTTTGTATTTTGAGTTGGTAATCTTTCTTTTGTATTTTTGGTTGGTAATCTTTCTTATCCTTTCCACTTTATCATACTATCATTGTCAACTCTAGTCTCTCCTGTGTTCATCTTCCTCTTATTGAAATTGTGAGGACACAATTTTGTAAGGTGGATGGAATGTAACACCCCGTTCCCGGAATACGTACGTGGTTGCGTATTCGAATTTTCCGATCATATTTTTTGATTTATTTTTTGTATTTATTTTTATTTTTATTTTTATTTTTATGATTGTTTATGTGATCATTTTGCATTGGATCTGGATTCGCGAACTCGGAGTCAGCCCTAGTCTGAACCAGGGACCCGATCCTAGTATATTACTCGATTTAGTCTTTTTGGTAGTTATATTTGACCAATTTTACTTTCAAACACTATTTTCTAATATTTTAGAATTTTCATGATTTTTTAGATTTTTTCTGAATTATTTTTATAAAAAAACCCTAAAGTCGGGATTAATCGGTACAACTGGTTTGTTCCTGGATTTTTAATTTATAAATGGAGTTAAATTTCAAGAAACCACTTTCATATATTTTATTATAAAAATTTACTATCTTAATACATTTTTCAGAAAGTTTCAGAATTTAACTGATTTCTGCCAGATTTGGTGTCGACCGATATTTGATTCTAAGATTTTTAATTTGAAAACTGTAAAGAATTTCTTAAAACATATTTCACAATGATTCTTAGAATAATATTCTTGATTTTTGAGAATTCTAATGGGTCGTTCTGAGATTCTTGATTTTTGGACGATTTCGGTATTTTTTAAAGTTTTCCGCATCCGCAACCGAATTCGGGGAATCCGCCACTCTAATAATTTTCATTTTTCTTCCAATCAAATATCTTCCTTTTTTCCTTTTCTTTCTTTTCCCTTTCTTTCCTTCTTTTCCTTCCGCCATATTCTACAACATTCTCCATTCTTCCATTACATTCTACACCTTTCCATCAAAATATCTCCTTCAAAATATCCCAAACCACTCAACACCCTCTCCCAGCACCCATGGCGGCCAAAGATACCTCACCCTCTCCATTTTACAAAAAACTCCTTACCCAAATTTTTCCTTTTCTTTAACTCCAATCAAAATACAAAACCCTTTCTTCTTCTTCCCTTTTCATTTCTCATCAAAACCCTAACCACCACAACTCTTCCTTCATCTCCACCATAACCATCATAACTACAACTTCTCCAACTCCCTACCATCATCTTCTTTCTCCTCCATCTCCAATTATTCTACCACAACTCAAAAATACCACAAAAAATCCCACACCATCTCCTTTACCTTCTCCAAAATTACCACACCACTTAACCCTACCACAAAACCACCACTCCACCACCTATACCTGGACCGGCCACCATGATTGGCTAGGGGCCAAGCTCCTCTTCTCCGACAACATCTCCGGCATCATTCCGGCGGCAACTTCAACGACAATACCAACGTCACCACCACCATCTTTTCTCCACCTTATTCATCACCATCTCTTCTACTCTTCTCCACTACCACCACCATCACTAGCACCACCATAACACCACCTCATCATCACTATTTCAATCTCCTACATCATCCTCCCCATTTCTCCATCTCCTTCCTTTTCATTCTCCTCCAAAAAACCACCACCACAATTATAAATCCTCCATCTTCACCACCACCTCTTCTATCCTTCCCCATCACCACCACCATCACTTTCACCATCACAATACCAACTCTATCTCCACTACTTCAACCTCCAACATCATCTTCATCATCACCTCCTTCGCTTCCCTTTTCTTCTCCATCAAAATCCAACTCCATCACCTTCACTACACCACCACCCAACATCATCACCTTCCCTTCTCATCTCCCTCCTCCTCCCTGGGCCGGCCACTTCCTTGGCCCCCTAGGAGCTGGCGCATCCCCTTTAGGGCTGCCTACCCAAAAAGGGCCAAGCCCCCGTTCATTTTTGCTTTGGTGAATTTCCCCACTTCGGGACTCGTGCGCTCGGTGTTTTCGTAAAGTTTTTTAGGCGAGTGACTTTCCTCCCCAAAAATGTAAAATTAGTATTATATTATATTTAGTATCAGTCCGGTGTGATTATACTAGTGTGTGTTCTATATTCTGTGGACATGTCTTGACTTGAACAGGACTAATATATTGTAATGCTTGTAAAAGGATAAAACAGCTCGTGTGGGCAACCGGTACTGACTCTGGGTTCTTCCCACTCCTGGGATGGCTATCCAATGGGTCTAGGCCTGTATCCTTATGAGTTCTGTGGTAGCTATCGAGAGTGTGCTTAGACCCCGAGTGTACTTTGTCGGGGCTCTCGACTCAGCTTCAGGCTTCACTACTTCACGCTAGTTTAGATATTATCATGCTTATATGTATACTCGCGTGGTACTAACATCGCAGGTACTCTTGTATCAACTTATGATTTCTGTCCACTCCCGGGATGGTTATCAATGGTTCTAGGCCTATACCCTTATGGGTTTCGTGCTGGCTACCGAGAGTGCGCTTAGGCCCCGTGCGTACTTTAGCCTTCGGGCTTCCACCCACTACCTCAAAGAGAAGTGCGCTCAGGCGTCAGGTCTTTCAGCTACTCCTGGTAGGCATGCTTGACGCTCAACACTTTTACCACTAGATTAGTTTAGGCGAGATGCTGCGGATTTTCTACTCACACTTTAAGCCGAGTCGTCCCGGTAACCTCGCCAGGAGCTCTAGTGTTAAACACTGTTTGCTGATCGTCCCTCCAGCTTGCTTAGCCCCGCTTAATTGCGCTCAACTATTACTCTATCACTTGCTATGCACATGCTTGATATGTTAACACTTGACATGCTATTACGTGATACCTGTTCTACATGCTAATACCTAACACATGTCTGTATCATCTGACACCAGACGTGCTACTACTTGACACTTGCTCCCTATATGACATGACTTATCACCTGCCATCTATCATGTTAACACTTGACCTGTGATTATCACATTTATGAGAATCCTGCCATGTCATCTTGCATTATATACAGTGACCTGTTATCCTGTATTACATACAGGGGGTGTTTGGTTGCAAGGAAGTGAGCGGAAGTAAGGAAATGGAGAAGTATAATTGCTCACTTCCCTATCTATCCAAACACCGAAAAAAGAAAAAATAGAAAATCCCTTTCCTTTTCCTTTTCTCTTTTCTCTTTTACACAACAATTTCCTCACTTCCAGAGTGCTACATTTAATTTTGTGGACATGTAAATCTCATTTTAATAAGTTTTAGCACAAAACAGTTAATTTTTTGATCATGTAAATCTCACTTGTATTCTAATTACAGTCCATTTTTATTTTTCTTAATTAAGTTTATTTTAATAATATTTTGCGGTCAACTTTGTGGTCAACTTTTTCACTTCCACTTTCACATTACCATCCAAACACTGGAAAAGACAAAACATTTCCAAATCACACTTCCCAACAACATTCAAACACCAGAAAACTTACTAACCGATTCCCAAGTTCCAAAGGGAACTATTACACTTCCTCACTTCATCACTCCTCACTTCCACCCTTAACCAAACATGCCCTGTGTACTTCTGTTATACATGTACTCATGTACTATTGAATTCCTGATTATGTCCTGCTCCTGCTATTCTCGTAAATTGATAATTACATAATAAATTATAATAAGACAACTTACACCCAGTTTGGGAAAACTGATGGGTCCTGAATAGTCATACTTATGGTGGTCTTATCGAGTCACACGTGGCAACATACTTGAGGGATCACTGGCGGCCCACAAGGATTCTGTGGGGGTATGCTGGCACCCCTAGTCCTGTTTATTCCTACAAAGTATGCACACACACTAGACCTATTTCTATGTGATCTGTGATACTCTATGTCTGTTTGGGCATACATAAGTCCAGGTACCCTGGCGGTACGTTCCGACTCAGCATCGGATACTCCTGGACCGTTGTCCCGGGCATGTACGGGGCCAATCCTAAACATGGTTCATCGAACTTCATCAGTTTCAAATAACTTGCCCTATAAGTTGCAAGTGAAAGTATGTGAAATGAGACGCATACTGAAGCCTACAACTGAGACGGCCCCAATTATAATAAGAGGCTACTATACAATTGTTGTGTAGTTTTGTAACTCAGGTTGTATGCGCTCTGATTACGGTGACATGGGATAAAAGTATATAGATGAGGGTTTCCTATTTAGATTATTCCTTTGACGTACGAGTCTCATGGAGTCGTGACCTAAGCTTTATACGATGGTTTTGCTCGTAATCAGTTTTATTCGGTTTTATCAATTTTTATCGATTTTATGTTAGTTTAGGAGATATCTGGTGTTGCCTTATCTACTTTACTTCTCGCCTCTTTACCTGCTCTTATCATATTATACCATGCATGTTCCCTGCCTGATAACAATCAATGTCCCTCTGACTGCTCCTGTATGCCTATGCTCACAACACGATTTTCAATGCATGTTTATGCCTTGAATTTATCGATATTCATGTGCTTATCTCTTCACACCATTTGGCCTTCGCATCATCACTCGCTGGGGAATTCTAACTCCCCTGGATTCTCATGTCCAGGTCCTGGAGCTTGGAGCTAGGGGATTCTCCTGGTTGCTGATCAGAGTGGCATAACACCCATATCTCTATACTCCCAGCTCTTTCCTCATTAGATCTCGAGACTCCCCTTGTTACTCGTGAGGACTTCTCAGATTTTGACTATGTATATTTCATTGTAAATCATACTCTTATCCTTGGAGATATAATATCCTTGTAAGATTGTATCACTCTCTGTGATACTTATGTACTTGTACTTTTATGTTAGAATGTATAATACACCGCGTGTTTCCGTACTCTGATTCTTGCTTGTACTGATGCTTAGCAAATATACGTGTATATACGTTACAGTAACGTCTCTGTACCCGTGGGATCGGGGCATTACATCTCAAAGAGCCATAAAGAAGATGTTGGATGAAGATGATTCGGTGCTTAATGGATGAAGTCACCAAGGATCTGACAGGCATAGCATCGCTTAGTGTAGGCAATGGCATCATAAATCATTTTTGGCCAGTGGTAGCCAAGTCTTTGAAGTCGGTCCCCAACTTTGGGTCTGGATTGGTGAGCTCCGCTCATGCTGTTGTGAGCTTCCTTAAGTGCCTCCTATGCCTCTTTGTGTGAAAAGCAACAGAATAATATTCCATCATGTGATCGACGATAAACATTTGCGTGATCGTATTGTAATAGAATCGAGGAGCTTTCTTTTGATGATAGTTGTCTCATTATGATCATCGGGCAATATGCCGTATAAAACATAATCGATGAATGACAATCGCCAATCTCCAGGTTCGAGATCTATTGAGGTCTCAAGAACCTCTTTAACTTGAAGGTCTCCCTCTTAAGTTTCACTATCTCCAAGGACGAATTTCAGGCAGTACAAGTCATGGCTGCAGACGATTACTTCTCTGATGTCCAGCTGGAAGGGCTAGTGAAGCAGCAAGAGATGCTAGCGCATATGCATGTGCATTCTATTGACTAGCTATATGATAGATGTAAAAGCTTTGAAACTTCTCCGCCATGTTGATGGTTGCATTATAATAGGGCACCAAGTCTTCATGTCAGACTTCATACTCCCACGAACCTGTTGATGATGAGTTTCAAATCACCATATGCTTCGAGATATTCAATGCCAATCTCCTTTGCAAGTTGCATTTCAATTAACAGACTGTTGTATTCCATAATGTTATTGGAACACGTCTTAGTTAATGAAAAATGCACGAGGAATCACGTAGTTTTCGGAGACACCAATATCACCCCCACTCCTGCTATGATATTTCCTCTAGGACCTGTTCTTGATACGCCGTCGAAGAATAGTTTCTAGACTTATTCTTCAAAAGATGTCTAGGTTATACAAACTTCGACAATCTCATCTAGGAAATCTTCATAAAGGATTGTTTTGGATCTGGAGTCTCAGCCAAGAAATCCATCATGGCTTGTCCCTTTATGGCTTCTGTGGCAGAAATTGCATCTTGTATTATGAAAGTAATATAGCCCTCTTCGCCAACTGACCATTTAGTGACGAAGCTTCATCATAAGTAATCTCAGAGGATTGAATTAGAGATGACATGAATGGTCTGGCCTACAAGATAATGTCGCTGCTTCTGGACGGCGAAAACCAAAGCTAGACACTCCTTTTCAATCGGGTTGTAACGATGCTCAGGTAGTAGATTGCTTGCTCATGTCCTTGGTTATTATTATGATAAGCAGAGCTCTCAAAGAATAATCCATTACTCAACATACAAAAAGAAGGGTTTTCTTGATACTGAAGCTGCAAGAATAGGCGGATGCGTGAGGTATTGCTTGATTTTCTCAAACTCTTGTTGGCAAGCACTGTCCCATACAAATGAGACTCTTTTCTTTATCAGTTTGTGAAGGTTTGGCAATGTCCTGAAAGATTTGGTATGAATCTTCAGATGTATGCCAGACATCCCTGCAATCCTCTAAGTTTTTTGAGACTTCTTGTAGGTTGCATCTCCTGAATGGCACAGACTTGTTTAGGGTGAGATGGATTCCTTAGGATGTAACAATAAATCCAAGGAACTTGCCATGGCCACCTCAGAAAGGACTTAGTTGGGTTCATCTTCAATTGCTGCAACCACATAATATTAAATACTCTCTTCAGATCTGCAATATGTTCACCTTGTCGTGGCTCTTCATTGCAATATCGTCTACGTAGCACTCTACGGTCTTGCGTATGTACTCGTGAAAGATTGTATTCATTGCCCGTTGATATGTCGCCCCTGCGTTTTTCAATCTGAAGGGTGTAACATTACACTCCCAATGATATTCTGAAGGATGTATGCTTCTCATCTTCTGGATACATCTTGATTTTATTATATCTGAGAAGCCATCCATGAAAAATATTCTCTCAAATCGACATATTGTCGATCATGATATTTGCGATTGGCAGAAAAAAATTTGTCTTTAGGACAAGTGATATTCAGATCGTGGAAGTCCATGAAAATCTGGATATTTCCGTTCTTTGGGGACGAGTACAATGTTGGCTACCCAATCAGAGTGTCGCTCTTCTCTGATGAAATCAGAGTCTATGAGCTTCTGACTTCTAATTGATTGCCTCCATAATCTCTGGACGAAATAATCATTATTTTTGTTCCTGACTGTCTTTGCGTCTGAATTGATATTGAGGCGATACATGGTAACTTGGAAATCAAGTCCGGGCATGTCTTCATAGTTCCAAGCGATGACATCTATATACTCTCAGATGAGATGTATTAGGTCTTTCTTCTCGAAGGGCGATAAGCTTTCGCTTTTTTTTTTTTTTTAAGGAAGAGCTTCATCTCCCAGATTGATCAGGATCACTTTGTCCTCTGTGAGCAGCTCACGCTGTTCAAAGCGAATGTCTCAAAGGGTATTCAAGTGTATGATTAAGGGATCGGTGTCCAACTAAATTATTTTCTCATCTTCGTGTTCCAGATGGCTAGTTGAAACCATATTTTAGAAGATAGAACCAACACTGACATCTGACTCCCATGATGATATGCCTAATGAGTGGTCATGATATAGAGATCCTTCGGATTCAAAATCTGACGAGACTGGGGTGGACACGTACCCAAACCTCTTCGAGTCTTTGTGATAGTAGTTAGAGGCTTTCCCTTTGGTATGAAGGATCGAAGTAGTGTCCGCTTCCTTTATCAAAGTTTAAACCAAACTTCTTGGTAAGGTCGTATCCCATATTCTTTATCATACGGTGTGAATTTCATACATAATATGAGAATTGTGGGGGACTCGAAATCATCCTCTGAAATATTGTTAGTCATTGGCTCAGACTCGAATCTTCCAAATAGAATTGGTTTCTGACCCTTGTGTTGGTTGACACATCAAAGAAGACTCCTTGTGCGTACTAGTTTTTTCATGCATCATGAATGATGATCTTACTAGTATGTGCAATGATGTCAAGACATCTATTGCAGACAAGGGATCACTATCTATCGATACTAGTATCGATGGTACAGAATCAGAAGTGAATGCAGAAAGGTAAGTCAAATCTAAATTCTCATTGATATACCACTCGCCTACATCATTGTGGTTATTGAAATCGAATTTATCAACACTTGTTACAAGTGGGTTCAGCTCCCAAAGGCATTCTTCTTCCAGCTCTGGTTTAGTGTCAGCTTCTTTACCAGAGTCTAAGCCCTCCAGTGATGGTCCTTAACAGCCTCAAGAGGATCTTGGTAAAGGAGGTAATACGTGAAGTAATTCTCTACCCCTTTGAATGGATGCTTTTCAGCAATTAACGTTCTAGCTTCTCCTTCTTCATCGGCGTATTTCATCACTTGGTAAAGGGTGGAGGGGATGATGGAATTGCGGTGAATCCATGGACGTCCTAGGAGTAGGTTGTATAATGTGTCTGCATCAATCATGTACATGTCACTTCTGACCTCAGGTTTCTGATCTGGCATTTGAACTTAATCTTCCCCATCAGCTTGTCCTATTGTCATTGAAGCCATAGATGGTTGTCTGAGTTGCACTCAGTCGGTGATTAGGAATCCCTAGATGTTACAGGATTTTGTGGGGCATAATGCTCAACTTAGACCCTTGATTAACTTTAATTCCGTTCATTTCAGATGATCCGATATACCCTGTATAGTATAGGGTTCTATCATATTTTCCTTTGATCTATATATTGTCAGGAGTGAATGTTATGCAAGGGAAATACTTGGAAGTTTGGAGACAATGTCCTTCATTCTCCTCTTCATATCCAACCAGAATCTGGGTTATGAAAGCCTCTGAATTGGATAGGGCTTCTCTGAGAGATGCTTTCATTGACTTGGAGAGCCTAAAGAGCTCATAGAGAGTGATTCTGGCAAGGATGCTCGCCAGTTGAGCCAAGACATCAAAGCAAAAGGTGTTGATGACCCTTCTGCTTTATCTTTTTTGAGAGTGTTAGCGTACCAAAGCTCGTTCTGCTTCTCCCAGGTTACTTCGTGGATTTCTTAGCTATTTCTTTGACAGGTTTGGACAAAATTGGCACTGCCTCATCATACTTTTTCAAGTACTATTAACCTGATCGAGTCCAGCCATGGTAGGGGTACTCTATTCTGTGGTGAGAACAATTTCTTCCTCCTCTAAATCGGTAATGGAGGCAACATCTGCCTCAGCTTCTCTTGCGGAAGCGCATATCACGTTGCAAGTGAAATCACCTAGAGGGGGGGGGCGAATAGGTGAAAGTGCTAATCTAGAAACAAAATGCGGAAGCTAAAAACTATTTGCAACTACACTTAATACAACCAACAAGTGTAGCCGAATTCCCCGTGAAGGGCTCTGGACTAACTCCTCTTGATTCCTCTAGATAAGGGTTGAGGTGCTATATGAAGCTCTTGTGGTTAAGTACAAGTGAGGCACACACAAGCAAGCCAAGCATATAAAGATGAACAATATGAAATAAAGCAAGGCACAAATGCAAGCAATAAGATATGAATGAATGATGCTTTGCACAAATAAAAGAGAGAGAGAGTTAAGAGACAATAGATCAAACGCAAACACAAAGATATGTTTCGAGGTTCGAGCCCCTAGCTCTACGTCCCCGCCTTCACCGAGAAGGATTTCTAATCCACTATACTCCCACCGAGGGAACCTCCACCGAGGAGGATTTGTTACAACACAAGGAGTACCGAACTCCTCTCTCAAACACCGACTCACAACCGAGGGGTAGGCCCGTAGCCAATACAACCACAAATCACCTCAACTGAAGAGGGATACAAACCAAACTCCACCCTCACTAGAGGGAGCAAACCACAATCCTCAACCTCTACCAAAGAGGGAGCAACCCAATCAAAGCAAGGGTTTTTACAACAAGTGGTTACAAAGACCACAAACTCTCTTTTCCACAAAACAAAGATCCTAATAGAATAAGATAGAAGATAAGCTCAAGTGTGGAAAACTAGGTGTTTGAAAAACAAAAACTCAAAGAAATAATCTTGGGAAAACTCTTGAAGATAATGGAAATGAAGAACAAACACAAATCTCCCAAAATACTCTTTTCTTTGATTTTTCAAAAACCTAAAACAATATAAAGATAGATCTTTTGGCTCTTAAACACTTTTGAAAACTTATTTTATAAACCAGAGAATGGGGAAATTTTTGCTCTAGAAATCTTGGGCAAAATCCCAAAGAAATGGGATTTATATAGACCAAACAGAAAACTAGCCGTTAGGCTGATCTGTCAGCCTGACAGCCTGGCGGTCGACCGCCCGGTCGACCGCCAACGGTCATAAATATGACCGTTGGGGCTTCCGGTCGACCGTTCGGTCGACCGCCCAGATACAGAGAGCAAAGCTCTCTGGTCCGGTCGATCGACCGGTCGACCGGCCCATGTGTCTGCCAGACGTCCACAAGGCTGTGCACGTCGGTCGACCGCTGAGTCGACCGGCCCTTGGTTCGGTCGACCGTGCGGTCGACCGACCTGGCCTGTCAGCCACTGTCCTGGGTCAGAAACTGGGGTTAAAAATACTTTAATAAATCTTGTAAAATATATAAAAATCCCCAAAAATAGTTTTAACATTTTGCATTGATATATAAACATGTGATAAAAATTTCAACTCAAATATCAAGCAAGTTAGACTATTTTTGTGTCTTATCATTTTTACCAAAAACCAAAAACTGTATTTTATCAAACTTGGATTTTTCAATAGGAAATCTGATTTTTCCTAAACTCATTGTAATACAAAAACATGATATTTAAACACATTGAAGCAAGTTGCATATGGACATAAGTCCAATATACATGAAACATATATATCATGGTTTTTGTCTTTAAATCCAAATATGTTTTGTTAAAAATACCAAAACATAAAACTACATGAATAGGTATGTCAAACTAAGTTTGTATAAGTCATGTAAGCATGTATGTATATAGAGCACATCTAATATACATAAAAATAAAGTAAACTTATTTTGATCAATCTATTCATGAAAACCAAATCCAAAACATAAAACGTGTGTGTAAGTGTACTTGAGCATATCAACTATACTAAGCTTTACAATGGATGTAAACACACTAAACTATGGATACCTAAGTCTCCTTGACGATCTTCCATCTTCAAGTCGACTTGGTCCAAACTCCGTGATCCAACGAGCATGGCTATGTGTGATCTTGATGCTCGGGCTTGGGAATCACCATGTGAAAGCTTCCAAATCATCTTGTTGAAGCTGTCACCAACTAATATCTTGCTAAATGATCTGAAACTTAAACAACACAAGATTATTAGTAAACATAACTACCTGAGTTAATCATCATCAAAACTAGAGTGGAAGGCCTCTGGGCCAACAATCTCCCCCTTTTTGATGATGACAAAACTCATGGAGTTATATATGCATGGATTAATGTTAAGCTTCAAAGAAGCTCCCCCTTAACTCATGCATAAACAAATAAACATAAATATGCAATGAATAATGAAACATGAAACATGCATAGATATGCATAAACCAATAAAAGGTTCTAGATACCAAATGAAATTTTCAAAAACAAATAAATATGCTCTAGATACCAATTAAACTTAATATATGCAAAACCATAAATATGCATATAAAAAGAAGAGTTTGAGTTTATATGCATATTAAACTCTCAAATAATTCTCCCCCTTTTTGTCAATCATCAACAAAGGGTAAAAACCAAAACAATAAAATAATGTTTTGACCCTTTTTTTGTCTAAAACAAAAACAAAGTCAATAAGGGGTGACTTTAAACATGATACCAATTAAAAAAAATATGTCAAGGAAGTGCCTCTTGATACCAATTTAAAAAATGAAAACAACATCTTGATACCGATTGAAATAATTGTTCATTTTAAACATATGATATCAATTGAAATTATTATTTTCTATCATAAAGTAAGGGAGTGAAAATACAAATACCAATTGAAATATGAAAATCGAAATTTCTCCCCCTTTATGAAATACAAACTAAACACATGCATAAGCTTGTTTAAGAATACCAATTGAAAACTAATCAATTGAAATATGATAGTCATTAGCAATTCAAGCTTAGCATAAACAAAATTTGTGCTCAAGATATAGGGATATAATAAGCACAATTAAAACATATATGTATGAAAGATAGATACCAATCGAAATTGATACTATATGAAATGAAAGCATACATACATACAAACATATATGAGTATACAAGAAAGGTCAAAATTGATACCAATTGAAAGAATCCAATGATACCAATTGAAACAACAATAATATCAAAGTATAACTCATATAACCTATCACCCATTCATGTTCAAGTTTAAAATGATTTTCACTATAAAGCATACACGAGCAAGGTCTCCCATCCAACCGCCCTTTGGAAGGTAGGGATTTTCAAAAATAGGTTTGAAAATGAAGTATGTTTGAAAAACTCTACCAAATGAAGAATATCGTAACTAGTTATATGAAAAATATGTAAACTAGTACGAAATCCTTCAAGCAAGGAATAAAAACATTATTTTTCATGAAAACATGAAATTCACAAGATAATCAACACTCTAAGCCAATGAAGCATAAATATGACTCATGAAAACAAAAACATGAGTAAACAATAAATGTGAGTGTACAAATAAGATGTGAAGATCATAATCATGAAAGATGGACAATAAGCTCAATTCCTTGAAATGTGAAAACATGAAAATCATCAAAACTATTTAATCTTCAAGGTATATATATGTCCTATACAAACTAAAGTATACATACTGAAATCACCTAGAGGGGGGGATGAATAGGTGATATAGCTAATCTATGAACTAAATGCGGAATTAAAAACTTAATGCAATTCACACTCAAGTGCTATCAACAAGTGATGCACACAACCAAGCCAAGCAAATATGAATGAGCAATATAAGTAGATGCAAGGCACAAAGTAAAGAGAGAGTTAGAGAGAGAGCCAATGGATCAAGCGCAAACAACAAGATATGTTCCGAGGTTCGAGCACCCAGCTCTACATCCCCGCCTTCGACACACGAAGGATTTTCAATCCACTAGCTTGTCCACAAAGGACTCCCACAAGGGAACCTCCACCGAGGATTTGGGGCAATCACAATTACAAGGAGTACCCAACTCCTCTCCTTACAAACACAACCTCTTCCTTGAGGCACAACTCCAATCCAACAATCTCACCTCCTCCTTGAGGCAAACACCAAACAATCACAACCTCCTCCTTGAGGCAAATTCCAACCAACAACAAACACCTCTCAACCAATACAAGGATCAGCTCACAACTTGAAGGATACAACCCAAAGCACAAAGCAAGTAAAGATTGGGTTACAACTTGGTCGTCAACACAACAACCACAAACAATATCTTTTCCCACACAAATATCCTATAGATATAGATAGTAGATTTTTGCTCAAGTGTGGATAAAACCAAAGGAATGGAAATCAGAAATCACAAAGAAAAATCCTTGGAAAAACTGAAACTAAGATAGAGAAGTTCAATCAAAATCTTTTCCCAAAAACCCTTTCTTTGATTTTCCAAACCCTAACACAAACACCAAAAGATTGTTCAATTTGAATCCAAAAACCTATTTTGATTGCAGCAAAAACACCTGAGAGAATGAAAATTTTAGCCCAAAAATTCTTAGAGAAAAACTCTCTCAAATGGGGTATTTATAGGCAAATCTGGAAAATAGCCGTTGGCAGAAAAACTGCCAGAAATACCCTGCCGGTCGACCGCACGGTCGACCGTCCAACGGTCAAAAAACAGCCGTCTGACAGCTGCCGGTCGACCTGGCGGTCGACCCAGACAAACAGAGACCAATCTGCTTACAGTCGGTCGACCGCACGGTCGACCGTCTATAGAAACAGCCGACGTACACGTTTTTGTGCACGTCCGGTCGATCGGCCGGTCGACCGTCCATATGGCACGGTCAACCGACCTGTCGACCGGCCCAGCCTGGCTGTCAACAGAATAGTCATATTGGCGCACATTTCTCAGGCTGAAAACGTTCGAATTCATAAAACATTATATAGGAATGATTTGTAGATCTTTAAGTTATCTTTCTAATGCATCTGAAATCAACTCAATATCTGTTAGTATGCGAAAGTTATCAATAAAACACTGACAGGTGTCAAAACAGAAACTGTAACCTGTTTTCAGAACAAGAACAGATTTCAACCAAATATTTGACAACTTTAAAATTAGAATCTGAAAATGGTTATTAAATAAGAAATATAGATCTAAAAGTTATCTTTGAAATGAAAGTTAAATCATGTTATTTGATTATAAAAATAAAAGTTATGATAATAACTATAGAAGGGTGTCAGGCAAATCAGTAGAACTAAAACTGGTTCAACTCCAAAACCCGATATATGTTTTGATTAGAAATGCCAAAACATAAAACACATGAAATAGAATATCAAACTAAGTTTCTTTAAATAGTTGAAGCATACATGTATATAGAACAAATCTAATATACATTAAACCATGTAAACTTATTTTGATATAATCCTATTCATGTAAACCAAGATCGGTTAAACCAAAAACCGAAAACCAATATTCAAAAACATGAAACGTGTGTGTTGTGAACTTGAGCTTATCATACTATACTAATCTTTACAATTTGAGATCTAAACTCAAAACTAAAACTATGGATACCTAAGTCTTCTTGTAGAGCGCAATCTTCAAGTCGACTCGATCCAAAGCAAGATTCACCGAGCTTGACTCCAATGAGTGCTATATATCATCTTTGATGCTTAGGCTCTTGAATCAATATGTGAAGATGTGTGGAAGCTTTCACCAACTAATATCTTGTTAAATATCTGAAACTTAAATATTGCAAGATTATTAGTACACATAACTACATGAGTTAATCATCATCAAAACTAGAGTGGAAGGCCTTTGGGCCAACAATCTCCCCCTTTTTGATGATGACAAAACTCATGGAGTTATATATGCATGGATTAAAGTAAAGCTTCAAAGAAGCTCCCCCTTAACTCATGCATAGGGATAAACAATAAACATATTCAATGAATGCATAGTCATGCATTAAACAATAAAATCACATACCAAAGTAAAATTAAGCTCTTGATACCAATGGAGTATGTAAATAACTAAAACTCTTGAACTCTTGATACCAATTAAAAACAAAACAAAGCTCTTGACACCAATTAAACTAAACTAAAAACAAAACTTAACTCATGTAAAATTAAAACATGCATATTAAACTCAAATACTTCTCCCCCTTTTTGTCAATCATCAACAAAGGGGCAAAATCAATCATAATAGAAGCAAATTCTTCTCCCCTATTTGGTTGAAACAAGGAATCAACAAGGGGTGATAACAATTGAAACGTAAAATTACGATATGACAATGAAGTGCATAAATGATACCAATTGTAAATAAAATTTGACAATACCAAACAAGACATCACATTTATCAAAAAGTAGATATATAAAGTAAACTTGCTACACAAATTGAAAATAAACACATTGAAAATTAAAACACATGATACCAATTTAAGATATTTTACTTTATAAGCAAAGGATACCAATGAAAGAAATTATTAATTCTTTAATCATCATTCATCATAAAGTTAGGGAGTGGAATACAAAACCAATAATAAACCAAATACCAATTGAAAAATTGAAATGTGAGTTTTCTCCCCCTTTATGAAATACCAAAAGAAAATATGCATAGGCTTGAAATAAGATACCAATTGAAAATTAAATCAATTGAAACATGATATTCATTAAAAAGTCAAGCTTAGCAATCTTAAAATTATGATAAAGCTTTTATATGGATACAATTGAAAAACTCAAGCTTAACATAACCAAAATTTGTGCTTCAAGATATAGGGATATAATAAGCACAAATAAATCATCTATATATGTATGTAAGAAATAGATACCAATTGAAATTGATACTATATGAAGTGTAAGCATACATATATATAAAACAAAACATATATGAGTATACAAAAGGATGTCAAGATTGATACCAATTGAAAGAATTCAATGATACCAATTGAAATAAGAATAAGATCAAGTGTATGACTCATATCAACTATACCTCCCATTTCATGTTTAAGTTTTAGATGATTTTTCAAGATAAAACATACTTGAACATGGTCTCCCATCCAACAGCCCTTGGAAGGTAGGGGTTTTCAAAAATAGGTTTGAAGATAAGCTTTGTTTGAAAATCTCTACCATAGTGAAGAATACGGACTAGTTTATAAAAACTTTTAAAACTAGTACGAAATCCTTCAAGTAAGGAATAAAACAAAGTTGTTTTTCATGAAACACATGTAAATCACATGATCACTAAACACTCAAAATCTATATGGCACCAATAGTACTCATGAAAATGAAATTATGAGAAAATATCAAAATAAGGTGAGTGTATAAGTGTTGTGAGAAACATATCATCATGAAAATAGATAATCAAGCTCGATTGAAATTCCTTTAAAATATGAACACATGAAAACTAAATCTTCATTAAAGGAAATTTCCTCAATGACACGAAAACAAATCAAACTCCAAGGCATATGTATGTTTTGACAAAACAAATGTATACATACATATCCCTAAACACAATTGAGTCCAAAATATAGATTTGCATGAAAAGCAAATGACTCAAGGGGCATACATGTATATCTTAAGATTTGTCAAAATAGACATATACATGAAGTGAAAACACTTAATCATAGGAAAACACATCAAAAATAGGAATACATGTTTGAATGCATGAATCATCAAACTAGACTATACTAGAACATCTAATGGGTACAAATAGGTATCCAAGCACAAACATATATAAAGGTTTATTTGTGACCCATTCTATGTACAAGTATAAATCCTAGTTTTAATGAAAACTAACATCTAAGCATATATCCAAATCATTAAGCATAAAACGAGTCATAAATCAACAATGTTCTAAAAATGATCATTATGTAAATCCACATGCTATAAGAATCATAATATCAAAACAATTGTGAAAACACAAATTATGTATTCATCTAAACAATGGAGATATCAAATTGCAATACATGTATAGCAATAAACATACTAGTCAAAACATGAGTCATTAAAACGAAAGTTATAGAACATCATATGATCATTATGCAAATGCATGTGCATTAGATCTAGAGCATACATGTTAGTCTAAACAAGGTGAGGCACTAAATATAGATCCATATGAAGCATGGGTGCTCAAGTGGCTAAACATGTACAACCTTAATCTAATGAACAATAAAACACAACATGCTATAAAAGATGATCATAGAAAGCATGTAAACACTAAATGGAGTAAGGGATTGTTACCAAAACCGAAGAGGCAACTTTTCAAGTCTCCAAAACCCGGTGGTCCTCCTACCAATTCTCCTTGAGAGTGAAGCATCCAAATGGTTCTCTTTAGGCACGGAACGCATCCACTCCAAGGCACCAACACTCTCACGTTTTGCGAGAGCTCCTACCTACATCAAAAAGTATAGAGGTGGTCTTTGGTACCCATTTCTTTGTGGGTCCACGGGGGTTAGTGTCTTTTCTAACCCAAATAAATTAGTTGCTAAATTTTCATGATAAATGCGATCATAACAAAATCTAGCAAGGTGGCCTTTTCGACCACAGTGTGTACATGTGTACACGTGAGCATACATATGATGGTGATGATCATGAAAAGCATGTGTATGCCGTGATGGGTGTGCATGCATAGTTGGAGCTTGTTTCTTGCGAACCAAGGATTCCAAACGAGTGTGATTTAAAGCACATTGGCTCAAAGTGGAGCCCAAACAATCAACACTTTTCTTCAAATTATTTATATCATTTTCAATGCTAGAAGATAAAGTGGAGCATGCTATAGGTGTGCAAGAAGTAGAAGCTACACTAGCATGACAAACATGAATATCAATATCATTTTGCAAAGATTTATTTTTATTCAAAACCAAATCCAATTCTTTTGTAATTGCATCAATATTATTTTTCAAAGTGAGATTTTCTTTAAAAGTAAAATTCAATTTTGAAGATAAAATCTCATTGTGCTTTACAACATCATCACAATCATTTTTGTTTTTCAAAAATTCATTTTCCTTTAAAGCAAGTTCGAGTTGAGATTTAAGTGAGTCACATTCACTTGCAATCTCTTCCTTCTCTTGCAACATCAATTCAAAATTAGAGCATAAATCCTTTAATTCATTTTTCAAAACAAGATTATCATCTTTCAACAAATCATGTTCTTCTAACAAATTCTCAGCTTTTGAACAAGTTCCATATTTAAAGTTTGAACTTCAAAACATCCATGACAATAGGAACTAGAGCTATCATCTATTTGAGAATCCGATTGTACCTCAAGGAGTTCTTCCCTTGGACCATGAGGCATTGCTCTTTGGACTTTTCTCTCTTAGATCTCCTCATCTTGTTGATAATCCTTGGAAGCTCGGGAGAAGTCAAGATGCTCCAAACTGCAAAAGCCGAATCATAACGATAAAAACATGTAATAAATGTTCATTTAGAGATGCTCTAAGTGCCCTAAGTGCTAATGCATTGGCCTTCTTATGCTTGCTACTATTTGGGAGGGATTCTATGGTAATGGCTTGATAAACTAGATGTCCTAGGTCTTTTAAATGTTTAGTCATATTAGCCTTCCAAGCATCAAGTCTAAAATGATCAAACATAGGAGGGCTAGCCATAAGTGCAAACTAAATGTGTGCAAATGAAATGCAAATGAAGATTAGCAAACCAAGATCACTCCTAGGTGGTTAAACCTAAATATCAAGAGCACTAGCTCTGATACCAATTGAAATCACCTAGAGGGGGGTGAATAGGTGATATAGCTAATCTATGAACTAAATGCGGAATTAAAACTTAATGCAATTCACACTCAAGTGCTATCAACAAGTGATGCACACAACCAAGCCAAGCAAATATGAATGAGCATATAAGTAGATGCAAGGCACAAAGTAAAGAGAGAGTTAGAGAGAGAGCCAATGGATCAAGCGTAAACAACAAGATATGTTCTGAGGTTCGAGCACCCAGCTCTACATCTCCGCCTTCGACACACGAAGGATTTTCAATCCACTAGCTTGTCCACAAAGGACTCCAACAAAGGAACCTCCACCGAGGATTTGGGGCAATCACAATTACAAGGAGTACCCAACTCCTCTCCTTACAAACACAACTCTTCCTTGAGGCACAACTCCAATCCAACAATCTCAACCTCCTCCTTGAGGCAAACACCAAACAATCACAACCTCCTCCTTGAGGCAAATTCCAAACCAACAACAAACACCTCTCAACCAATACAAGGATCAGCTCACAACTTGAAGGATACAACCCAAAGCACAAAGCAAGTAAAGATTGGTTACAACTTGGTGGTCAACACAACAGCCACAAACAATATCTTTTCCCACACAAATATCCTATAGATATAGATAGTAGATTTTTGCTCAAGTGTGGATAAAACCAAAGGAATGAAAATCAGAAATCACAAAGAAAAATCTTGGGAAAAACTGAAACTAAGATAGAGAAGTTCAATCAAAATCTTTTCCCAAAAACCCTTTCTTTGATTTTCCAACCCTAACACAAACACCAAAAAGATTGTTCAATTTGAATCCAAAACCCTATTTTGATTGCAGCAAAAACACCTGAGAGAATGAAAATTTTAGCCCAAAATTCTTAGAGAAATACTCTCTCAAATGGGGTATTTATAGGCAAATCTGGAAAATAGCCGTTGGCAGAAAAACTGCCAGAAATACCCTGCCGGTCGACCGCACGGTCGACCGTCCAACGGTCAAAAAACAGCCGTCTGACAGCTGCCGGTCGACCTGGCGGTCGACCCAGACAACAGAGACCAATCTGCTTACAGTCGGTCGACCGCACGGTCGACCGTCTACAGAAACAGCCGACGTGCACGTTTATGTGCACGTCCGGTCGACCGGCCGGTCGACCGTCCATATGGCACGGTCGACCGGACCTGTCGACCGGCCCAGCCTGGCTGTCAACAGAATAGGTCATATTGGAGCACAATTTTCAGGCTGAAAACGTTCGAATTCATAAAAAGGTATATAGGAATGATTTGTACATCTTTAAGTTATCTTTCTAATGCATCTGCAATCAACTCAATATCAGTTAGTATGCGAAAGTTATCAATAAAATACTGACAGGTGTCAAAACAGAAACTGTAACCTGTTTTCAGAACAAGAACAGATTTCAACCAAATATTTGACAACTTTAAATTAGATTCTGAAAATGGTTATTAAATAAGAAATATATATCTAAAAGTTATCTTTGAAATGAAAGTTAAATCATGTTATTTGATTATAAAAATAAAAAGTTATGATAATAACTATAGAAGGGTGTCAGGCAGATCAGTAGAACTAAAACTGGTTCAACTCCAAAACCCGATATATGTTTTGATTAGAAATGCCAAAACATAAAACACATGAAATAGAATATCAAACTAAGTTTCTTTAAATAGTTGAAGCATACATGTATATAGAACAAATCTAATATACATTAAACCATGTAAACTTATTTTGATATAATCATATTCATGTAAACCAAGATCGGTTAAACCAAAAACCGAAAACCAATATTCAAAAACATGAAACGTGTGTGTTGTGAACTTGAGCTTATCATACTATACTAATCTTTACAATTTGAGATCTAAACTCAAAACTAAAACTATGGATACCTAAGTCTTCTTGTAGAGCGCAATCTTCAAGTCGACTCGATCCAAAGCAAGATTCACCGAGCTTGACTCCAATGAGTGCTATATATCATCTTTGATGCTTAGGCTCTTGAATCAATATGTGAAAGATGTGTGGAAGCTTTCACCAACTAATATCTTGTTAAATATCTGAAACTTAAACATTGCAAGATTATTAGTACACATAACTACATGAGTTAATCATCATCAAAACTAGAGTGGAAGGCCTTTGGGCCAACACATACATATCCAAACACAACGAGTCCATTAAGATATATGCATGAAGGCACGTGGCTCAAAGGATGTATATGTATAAACAATAATTTGGATAAAATAGACATATACATGAAGTTAACATAAACATATGAAAACATGAATAACGCGAAAAAACTAAATTTTCATTAAAATAAATTTCATTTCAAGGTATATGTATGATTTGTCAACACAAGAAGTATACATACATATCCAAAACACAATTTGAGTCCATATATATAGATTTGCATGAAAGGCAAATGACTCAAGGGGTATACATGTATATCTTAAAGTTTGGCAAAAATACACATATACATGAAATGAAAACTCATACACATAAAACAAATCCAAAAATAGGAATACAAGTTTAAAATGTATGAATCATCAAACTAGACTATGCTAACACATCTAATGGGAACAGATAAGCAATCAAGCTCAAACATATATAGATTTATTTGTGGCCCACTATATGCACAAATATATACCAAGTTTTAATGAAAACTAACATCTAAACATGTAATCAACGCATGAAGCATAAAAACAAGATATGAATAAACATGAAAAATATAAACATGATTATTATGTAAATTCACATGTTATTAGAGCTATGATAAATATGATAGCTAAACAAATGTGAGAACACAAAATAATAGTCCATATTAAGCATGGGTGTCTCAAAGGCTATACATACATGTCAAGGGTCTAATAAACATGGCATTAGCATAATAATCAATAAACAACAAAACATGCTAATGATGAATAAAATGAAAAGCATGTAATAATAATTAGGAGTTAGGAATCGTTACCAAAACCTAGAAGGTAACTTTTCTTGTCTCCAAACATGGTGGACCTCTCCACCAAACATCCCTTGAAAGTGATGCTTCCAAAATGTTTCCTTTAAGTACGGAACACATCCACTGCAAGGTACCGCTACTCACACATCATGCGAGAGCCCACACCTACATCAAATATAATAGGGGTGGTCTTTGGTACCCATATCTTTTTGGGTCAATGGCGGTTAGTGCCTTCCCTAACCCAAATGATTGAGGCTAAACCTGCACAAAAAATACGAGATTATAGAACTTAAGAAAGAATATGTGCAAGTGCTCAATTCTTCCTCTATAGCAAGTGGCTATGCGGGTCGTGATCCACAAGGAGGGTTTGCGATGGAAGCTTTACAATTCTTTATTGAAATCGTTAAGAAAATAAGCGAAAGTTCTTCTCTGTTTTAAAGTTATAAAAATGGAAAAAGAAAGTATAGTAGAAGAAAATGGAAGATGAAGAAGGTGGAAAATTCAGAAAACAAAAGAAAGCGGCTATGTACAATGAAGTGGAAAGAAGAATTAAAATGATTTGGAAGAAGTGGTTGGTGATCTAAACTAAGAAAGAAAAAAGAAAGAAAAGTGAAGAGATACTTACCTAGGTTGATTGATGACTTACTTGAAACCTTTTTGCAAGTTCTACCTTTTTGCTTCGGAGGCGTTCAACGCATAGATCATAAACTCGAGCTCGGTCCCCGTGCACATTATATCGTCAAGCATAAGAAGAACGAAGTGATGTGGATCTTGGAAGAGGAGAACGTCTTCATGAACTATCGCTGGCTCTCACGTAGCTTAGTTATACTTGCTTTGGAATTCACTTGTACACTCAACAAATACAACCAAGGTAAAGTAGAAGAGGAAAGCAAATAAATGTAAAGTAAAGCAGAATAGAAAACAAACAAAGCATTTACCTTTATTACTTGCTGAGACAATGAAAGAAAGGACTAGGGTACATCGTCGGTGTCACTCTCAACATCAGCCCCTCTCTCTTACTTACATGAATCTTCTTCTACCCTAAGTTACATACAAATTACATAAAAAGAAAGACTAAAACCTAAACTAAGAAATGAAAACTAAGCTAAATCCTAATATGCATTCGCCTCCATTTTCAGTTCACATAATGGCCTTTTATAGGCAGAAAACCCAACCACCAAGATCCCAGGGAGGTCGGGGGAGTTCACGCTCCCCCTAACTCCCCAGGATTGCCGCGGAAACGCGGCCCAAGCTGCGTTTCTGCGGCCAGGGTGTGGCCAGATGGCCACACCCTATTGGTGGGTCTCTCCGGGGGTTTCTTCTGGCTTTATCCTTTGTTGGTTTTGTCGTTTGAGCTCCGGATTCTGACGAAATGGCCTTGGATTCTTGGCTTTAACCGATCGATTCTGAGAGGATTCTTCTCAACCGGTTTCAACCTCTTGATTTTGCCCTGATTTTATGTGTACGAATTAACTCTGATTTAATTCAGAATTCTGGTGGGCTTTTGGGCTCATTTCTCTTCATCTCCTTAAGGATTGGGCCTGCAAATAAATTAAACAAATAATTAGGACAATGCAGGCTTTTATTCTAAAATAAGTATGGAAATGTGACATTAAATATGTAACATTAGCAACCAATCACACCCCCATACCTATCTTTTGCTCGTCCTCGAGCAAAATAACTAAATTATACTAAGGATTATTAGACCACTTTCGCAGGTCGCGCGATTGCACTGAGCATGTGCAACAAGCCGTTAAACCTCTAGGTTCCCCCTAGAGGACGAGTTTTGTCTCTGAGGGTTTTCAGCGGATTGCACCCACAAAATCCATAAAGAAAGGGAAATTAAGAGTTAGTATTTTCGAAAAGCATTTTGAAAGAGAAAAATATTTGAAATATGATTGTAAGATCTAAGCAATCTATAAGTTATAGGAAAGCCGAATTTTTCATTCCTAAACTTAGTCTCTATTCAAAAATTTGTTATCAATCAAAGTAAGGAGTCAAATTGTGCTTCTCATCTAGTCTATTACTTTACCCTATGTCATATGCACCTTGTGAATGTGAAAATTTTGACTAAGGGTTCATTAACTCTAACTCTTATGCCTATATATATATATATATAATATATATATATATATATATATATATATATATATATTATATATATATATATATATATTGTGGTATTATTCCTTAGTTTTATTAGGCTTTCTAATCTGCCCATGTAACGAGCCTTTAATCGATAACTCCCAAACCAAACGGTCTTAGGGCACCAGGTGAGAAAACACCCCCAAGGACTTAAGGACTCGAGCAAATAAGGCCACAAAACTAAGGATTTTATTATATGAACCTCTTTTAGGCGTGAATACTTATGCTTTATTAGGCACAAATACCCAGCTTAATCAGAGGATTTTTCTTTTCAAACTTATCTAATCATCTTTTGCATAAATACCAAGGCTTGCTTAGGCCAAAGCACCTAGCTAGTCAATAATTAGACTTTTTTTTTTCAAACTCATCTAATTATCTTTTGCATAAATACTAAGGCTTTCTTAGGCCAAAGCACCTAGCTAATCAATAATTAGATTTGTTTATATATATATATTTTTTTATAAGGCATAAGAATCTTTGTTTTTGAACCCTAAGTGTGTAAGTGTATGACGTGTGCATATTTCATCAAGGTAAAGATCAAGACTAAATTACTTTGACAAATTATCTTCCTAACTCTATAAATCAAACAAATAATCTTATTTTAACCAAGTATAAGAAATCCTAATTTGGATTTTCCTACTCCTTAAGATTAACTTAATTTCTTACAAAAATAAGTCAAAATATTGTTTCTATTTTTCAAAAAGTTTTTTAAAAGTAAAGAAAAATGTTAATTTTTTTTTTAAAGAAAAAGAAAAGTTATGTTAGACCCTCCCCCACACCTATCTCATGCATTGTCCTCAATGTATGAATTAATGCATAGATGCATGAAAAAGAAGAAAGGGAAGGAAAATGGTTACCTTAAGGTGGTGGTTCCGGTGGTGGTCTGATTGGTCCACGAAACGCGGCCCAATCAACTTTTCTTGGGTCTCGGAGGAACCCACCAGCAACATCTTTAATATAACCCATTAAAAAGATATATCCATGAAGGATTTTTATTAAATATTTGACCCCATCTAATTTTCATATTCCATAACTAATTTCGGAGTCAAATTTGTCAACCACCTCGTCCCAGAATGGAGTATGAAATGATAGAACAGTTGACTTGGACTCAGGAAGGACAGGAACTAATACCGACTCAGGAAGGTGACTTAAATCAAGTAAAGGTTCAAGAGTCGAAATTGGTTCAGGAATTGGGTCCAAGTCAAGAAGTTGAAACTCAAGTCCACATGTATTTTCTAACAATGGAATGTGACCTAATATGGGTGATTCCAGTTCAGGAATGATAGGTGGGGAATCAAAACTGACAAGTTTGGTAATAAAACAGGAGTCAATATTGATTCAGAAAGTTGAACTGGATCACATATGTGAGAATCTAGGTCACATATCTCATTGAGTTCAATATCAAAAAATGGAGAACTTGCCAATTTATCAATGGGATTTTCAAAATTGTAAAGTTGGTCAAGTTCAACATGATCCTCAAAGATGAGTGATGCAATTTCTTTATGAATTGGTACAGGATCCAATGTTGACTTCGGGAAAAGATTGAAGTCAGGTGAAGATACCGGAGTCATAATCGAATCTGGAAATAGAATTGAATCACTAGGTTGGGGTTCAGGATCATAATCATTTTCAAGTTCTATTTCAGGAAAAGGAAACTAGCCAAACTATCAATATCATTTGGAGTTTAGGTAAGTTCACATGGTTGTTCTGAAATGGAATCTTGATTTTCAAAACTACATAACTCTTCGGCTCTAACAGAATAGTTAGTGACATCAGGACGGTGGGAACGTAGAGATTCGACCATCATATCTATGTCACGATTACGAGTGTTTTGAGCCTGAGTCATGGCTTCAAGTATCTTTTCATAGTTGATAGGTTCATTGTTTTAATGAAAAGATGAAGAATTGTCTTGGAAGTGGTAGTGAAATTGTGAGTCCATCAGATTTGGGGATTTGTGTTTGGACTCACGCATACTCATTTCCAAAATTGATGGTTTCCTATTTTGGACGGGTGGAACTGAGTATGAATCTTGAAAATATTGTGGACTAGGTGGAGAAGAAGGACAAGGTGGTTGGAAATTATGCTCGGGGGAGGTGAATCCCCACTGACTCGGTGAGAGTTGAAATCATTATGGAAATTATAGTTATTAGATGGGGGTATGGGTCATATTGATTCGGATAAGACCAATCTGGCACACTAGGTTGGTCACAGTTATGATATGCCGGGTTGGTAATATCCGAAAATGAAGTCGGTGTGTAATATGGATTATTATTGTAACTGAAAAAATTATTATTATAGTCCATATCACACAATAGAATACAAACAAAGAAAAACAAACAAATAAACAAATAAATAAAGAAAAAATTTCTAACTAGGTTAGGGTAGACCTATGACCTAGACGACTCCTAACTGATTAGACTGTCCACGGGAGGTCTAATGTAGACTTTGACAACAAGCTAATCAGCCAGGTCAGGGCAAGGTTGGTGGGAGGTTTTCCGTCAAAGACGTTCCTTAATTAAATAACCACCAACCTTCAGGCTTTCGGCCCTCAATCCCTTTCCTAGACACTGATTTTGCAGGAGTCAGATTCTAACACCTTTTCCCCTTAGGATAATCTCTTAATTGAGTCCGAGATGTCCCTAGGGTCAACGTCTACTCAATTTAGTTAGGCTTGGGTTAGTGAGTGCTTGGAATCTGATTTTTGGCTAAGGAAGGGTGATCAAATCCCCACCTTATCTTGTTATGGGTTAGTGCCCTTAAAATAATTTTGTGCAAGTGTACAAGATATGTAAGATTCACTCAAAGCGATATAAACAACCAAGAAGTGAGTCCTATGCTAAATGCAATGCATACGTACCTTGCTCCAACACTCTTCAACAGTAAAAAATAAAGGAATTAAAAGACACGTGCCTAAAATGCAAATGTCTAATCAATTTTTATCTTTTCAACAAATATTTTACTGTTGATTATTAGCAGGCTTATGTTATGGCATATAAGAAAAATTAAAGTTGCAGCAAACTAGAATTTTTTAAACTAAGCAGCCCTGCAAAAAGCTGTTAGTAGTCAACTCTTCCTTCCGCGGATCCGCGGCTTTTGCCGTGGAAACGCGGCAATTCAGAGGGCCCTTGGTCTCTGCTTTCTAGTGCAGAGGCCCAAGGCCACTTGTATGTCACTGCAATATTATTTCCTGCTTTTATTGCCCTGTAACATGCAACAGAGAAGAAAATTCGTTTAGTTCTAAAAAATTTTCAAAAAAAATTCAGATTTCAATAAAAAAACATGTTACCCTCCCCTGCAACGGCGCCAAAATTTGATTGAGGCTAAACTTGCACAAAAAATACGAGATTATAGAACTTAAGAAAGAATATGTGCAAGTGCTCAATTCTTCCGCTATAGCAAGTGGCTATGCGGGTCGTGATCCACAAGGAGGGTTTGCGATGGAAGCTTTACAGTTCTTTATTAAATCGTTAAGAAAATAAGCGAAAGTTCTTCTCTGTTTTAAAGTTATAAAAATGGAAAAGAAAGTATAGTTAAAGTTAGAAGAAAAATGGAAGATGAAGAAGGTGGAAAAATTCAGAAAACAAAAGAAAGCGAGTATGTACAATGAAGTGGAAAGAAGAATTAAAATGATTTGGAAGAAGTGGTTGGTGATCTAAACTAAGAAAGAAAAGAAAGAAAGAAAAGTGAAGAGATACTTACCTAGGTTGATTGATGACTTACTTGGAAACCTTTTTGCAAGTTCTACCTTTTTGCTTCGGAGGCGTTCAACGCATAGATCATAAACTCGAGCTCGGTCCCCGTGCACATTATATCGTCAAGCATAAGAAGAACGAAGTGATGCGGATCTTGGAAGAGGAGAACGTCTTCATGAACTATCACTGGCTCTCACGTAGCTTAGTTATACTTGCTTTGGAATTCACTTGTACACTCAACAAATACAACCAAGGTAAAGTAGAAGAGGAAGAGGAAAGCAAAACAAATATAAAGTAAAGCAGAATAGAAAACAAACAAAGCATTTACCTTTATTACTTGCTGAGACAATGAAAGAAAGGAGTAGGGTACATCGTCGGTGTCACTCTCAACATCAGCCCCTCTCTCTTACTTACATGAATCTTCTTCTTCTCACCCTAGTTACATACAAATTACATAAAAAGAAAGACTAAAAACCTAAACTAAGAAATGAAAACTAAGCTAAATCCTAATATGCATTCGCCTCCATTTTCAGTGCACATAATTGCCTTTTATAGGCAGAAAACCCAACCACCAAGATCCCGGGGAGGTCGGGGGAGTTCACGCTCCCCAAACTCCCCAGGATTGCCGCGGAAACGCGGCCCAAGCCGTGTTTCCGCGGCCAGGGTGTGGCCAGATGGCCACACCCTGTTGGTGGGTCTCTCCGGGGGTTTCTTCTGGCTTTATCCTTTGTTGGTTTTGTCGTTTGAGCTCCGGATTCTGACGAAATGGCCTTGGATTCTTGGCTTTAACCGATCGATTCTGAGAGGATTCTTCTCAACCGGTTTCAACCTCTTGATTTTGCCCTGATTTTATGTGTACGAATTAACTCTGATTTAATTCAGAATTCTGGTGGGCTTTTGGGCTCATTTCTCTTCATCTCCTTAAGGATTGAGCCTGCAAATAAATTAAACAAATAATTAGGACAATGCAGGCTTTTATTCTAAAATAAGTATGGAAATGTGACATTAAATATGCAACATTAGCAACCAATCACAAAACAAATTTATTTGCTAAATTACAATCATTTAAACGATCAAAACAAATTTAGCAAGGTGGCCCTTACGTCCACAATGTGTACAAGTGTACACATGAGCATACAAGTGATGATGGTGTCTGTGAGGAGCATGTGTATGCCGTGGAGGGTGTGCATAAAAAGATGGAACTTGTTTCTTTCGAAACAAAGTTTCCAAACGTGTATGGCTCTTGGCACAATGGCTCAAAGTGGAGCCCAAACAATCAACACTCTTCTTAAGCATAGATATATCTTTTTCAATTAAAGAAGAGGTGGCACATGCAATAAGTATGCTAGGTGAAACTACACTAGCATGGCAAACATGAGAAACAATATCATTTTTCAAAGATTTATTTTATTTAAACAAATTTCTAATTCTTTTGAAATAAAATCAATTTCATTTTTCAAAGAATTGTTATCTTTTAAAATAAAATCTAATTTTGAAGATAAAAACTCATTTTTCTTCAAAATAGCATTGCAATCATTTTTAGATTTTAAAAATTATTTTCTTTAAGTGCAAGATCAAGTTGAGATTTTAATGAATCTCTATCATTAGAAACTCCTCTTTCTCTTGCAAAACCATGTTAAGCTTAGAAGACAAATTCTCTTTTCTTTATTTAAAGCACAAGTCTTCTTTTTCAAAACTTTATATTTTTCTATCAATTTTTCACAAACAATAGAAAGTTCTTCATTCAAAGCATGGGCATCAACAAATTCATCACATGAAGAACTAGAATCAAAACTATCTAGTTGAGTTTTCGATTGTACCTCAAGGGAGTCATTCCCTTGGATCATGAAGCATTGTGACTCGGATTCTCCACTAGACTCCTCCTCTTGTTGGATTTGCAATTTAAGCTCAGAGGTAGTTGTGGTTGTCAACATGTTTCACACTGCAAATGCGGAATCAAAGTTAGAAGCAAGCATAAGATAATCTTTGTTAAGTGTGCTTCTAATGGCCTCAAGGGCATGTGCATTGGCCCCTACATGCTTGCTATCACTAAGGTAGGATTCCTTGGTAATGGCAAAGTGAACCTTATATCCTAGGGTTTGTAGGTAAATGGACATCCTAGTCTTCCAAATAACAATGTTGGAAGGGTCAAACATAGGTGGGGTCATGAAGTCCATGGGTGTAACGCCCCGATCCTGCGGGTACGGAGACGTTACTGCAACGTATATACGCAGGTCAGAAATACCCTCACGTATATACGCTAAGCATCAGTACAGGCAAGAATCAGAGTACGGAAGCAAGTGGTGCATTATACATTCCAACACATGAGTACAATTACAAAGTTATCACCAGAGGTGATCCAATATTACATGAATATTACATCACTGATATGCGCAATTGCGAGATTACAAGCAGATGTACATGGATGAATAGTACAAAAGGGCACTCACGAGTTTACAAAAGGAAAACTCGAGAGGCACACAGGGGGACCTGGAAAGATAGAGCTCTGGGCGGTCTGCTGGGGATCCACGCTTCAGCTGCGTCACTCTGATCAGCAACAGGGAGAATCCACACGCTCCAAGCTCCTTGACCTGGACATGAGGATCCAGGGGAGTCAGATGAAACTCCCCAGGCGAGTGGTGAAGCAAAAGCCAAGTGGCGAGCAAGGGCAAGTATATGTAAAGCAATAAGACCAATAAAGCCGAGGACGAGCAAATCTGATTGTATGGTTTCAGATCACGGCTCCATAAGACTAGTACGTCGAAGGAATAATCCAAACAAGGAAACCCTCATCTATATACCTTTATCTTATGTCACCATAATCCAAGCACATACAATCCAATTGTACTCTGGGCATGATAAGATAATGCACAGGAGGCAAGTAGATACAAGGGATAAAGCAGAGCATGAGCAGTTAATATAATAATAACCATAAAATCGGAAATCCGATGTAAAACCAGTACAAGCAAATATGATGAGGCATATCACAGATTCATAGCCGTTTAAGCTGCAGGCTTCAGTATGCGTCCCATTCCACATACCTCTACTTACAACTTAAAGAGCTGATTATTATCTTGACACTTATTATTACTCGTCTTACCCTGATATCTAGCTATGTGAACTAGCGTCCCAGCACACATAGATCCATATCCGAG
This sequence comes from Agave tequilana, assembly GCA_038442645.1. Taxonomy (NCBI): domain Eukaryota; kingdom Viridiplantae; phylum Streptophyta; class Magnoliopsida; order Asparagales; family Asparagaceae; genus Agave; species Agave tequilana. The sequence continues at coordinate 92,500 of JAVJIF010016539.1, forward strand.
TAAAGCAAGGTTGTTATTGGAAACCAGCGGGGGTATCAACGAACTATGTTTACAGTGGGTCCCGTACATACCCGGGACCACGGCCCAGGATTGTTCCGTTGCTTGGTGACGGAACCTGCCGCAAGGCTAACAGGAGGGACTTATGTATGCCCTTATCATGATTCAGGAGGAGGGAGCCAGCACTCCCCTCGGTCGCCTGGAGGCCCACAGGTCAGACCGGAAGTTTTAGTTGCACAACATGCCTAATACCACTGTAAACACGAACACATATTGATAGCCGCATGTTTCCCCCGACCCGATGCAAGTTGTTCCTTTTATGAATTATTAGATTAATTATCAATTTACGGGAATAACAAGAGCAGGACATGATCAGGAATTCAGGAGTTCAGGTCACTGTATATAATACAGGATAACAGGTCACTGATCATGATACAGGATATCAGGTCACTGTACATAGTACAGGATAACAAGACAGGGTTCCCGTAAATGTGATAATTGTTGGAACCTGACATGTTCAAGATGTTGAAGCTTCTCCAATTACAAGATTTTGATGATTGACGAACACGACTACTACATGATGTTTGCTCTACCTCAGATGGTGATTACTGAAGCTCATGGGTGTTTGTGGAACTTGTTGTGTAAAGTTAGAATGATATGTAATAGCCTTGATAACTTACACACAAACTTAACCTTTCCAAGTCGACTTATCCCATTTATCTAGTCGACTACCCCAATATAGTCGACTTGCCATATAGCCCTAGTCGACTAGTCCACTTTGAACAAAAACCCCTAACTCTCTGTTTGGACTCTGTGAGTCAATTAGTCGACTTATCATTTCTATCTAGTCGACTAACAGATACTCTAGTCGACTAGTCCCTTTTTCAAGTCGACTAATCCTGGACACAAAATATTTCCAACTCTCTGTTTGTCAAATCTAGTCGACCAGCAGTAAACCAAGTCGACTAATCCAAGTTTCAAGTCGACTACAAGGTAGTTACAGTCGACTAAAAACAGTTTTCCAGAAACCTGTGTCTCCAACAGACACTTTCCTAGTCGACTAATATTTATACCTAGTCGACGAATAAGTGAACTTTTGCCTAGCCTAGTCGACTAATTCAGTTTCCTAGTCGACTATAGGCAGTTTCTGACTGTTGGACAGTTATTCTTATCTGATCAAATTGGCAACGTTTTACAACGTTTTAATCCTCTGAATTGGTGTCATAACTTCCCCAACTGACCCTAGTCTACATCTATAAATAGGGAAGTTATTCCTAAGGCCAATTACTAAGTTTTTCAATCAGATTTCCAAAAGCCAAAAATTCCAGATTTCTGAAAACTGAATTTCTCAACTTCTTTCTTCACCAAAAGCCATCTCCTCTTTGTGAAGAACTCTGAAGTAAAACCTTCCTATACAGAACCTTGTCCACTACAAATCCTTATCAAGGCTATAGGAAGATACTGTATTCATTTCAAAGAAGTTTGTACAAGGAGTCTTCTTGGGTGTAGAAGATTGTACAAGGTTTGTTCTCTTGGCGGAAGAGAAGTTGTGCACGTTGGCGAAGGGTGTTTTGCCAAGTGGTGCACAAGGTACTTGTTGTAGGGTGTACACAAGGAAAGTAAAGGAAAATCTCAAGCATTTGGCTTGGGGACTGGATGTAGGTCACAAGGACCGAACCAGGATAACTCTCCACTGTTTGCGTTTGTTATTTTCTGTGGTTATCTTTTTAATTGCTTTAATTTCTGCAAGTAATTTGTTTAAAGTTTAATTAACACTATTCACCCCCCCTCTAGTGTTGTTTTGCTTGTTATATAGATCCTACATTTGGTATCAGAGCAGGTATCAAGGCAAACAACCATACAAGGATGGCGACGAATTTCCAAACATCCCAATTCCAAGAGGGTCATTCTACACAACGTCCACCGCTTTTCGACGGTACAAATTACAATTACTGGAAGTGTAGAATGAAGATCTACTTGCAGTCACTTGATTACGATCTTTGGAACATCGTAGAAGCAGCGTACACAAAGCCTACAAACAACAACTACGCTTGGAGTGAAGAACAAAAGAAGAGTGCAAATCTGGATGCCAAGGCGATGAACGCTCTCTTTTGTGCCTTAACCAAAGAGGAATTCAACCGTGTGTCTACATCAACCTCTGCACATCAAATATGGCATACACTCGAGGTAACACACGAAGGTACGAACAAGGTTAAAGAGTCTAAAATTTCAGTTCTTGTACACAGGTTTGAATTGTTCAAGATGAAGGAGAACGAAACCATATCCGAGATGGTTACAAGGTTCACAGACATCACCAACACTCTTGCATCCCTTGGAAAGGACTACACTCAAGTTGAACGAGTCCGCAAGATTCTTCGAGCACTCACACCGGAATGGGAGAAGAAGACAACCGCCATTGAAGAGGCGAACGATCTCTCAACCTTGTCATTAGAAAACCTAATTGGTAATCTAATGGCATATGAAGTGCAAATAGAAGAAAGAAAGAAGGACGAACAACAACATCAATCCAAGAAGAAAGTTCTTGCCTTCCATGCATCTTCAGACACGGACAATTCGGATGAAGATGAAGAAGAAATGGCCATGCTTTCAAGGAAGTTCAAAAGGTTCTTAAACAAGGTAAGTATAATAAAAATAAAGATACTAACGAAATTCCAACTTGTTTTAAGTGTAACAAACCAGGCCATATGAAGAAGGACTGTCCAATGATGAAATCAAAGGAACCTTTCAACAAGTTCAACAAGTTCAACAAGTCCAACAAGTTCAACAAATTCAACAAGATGAAGAAGGCCTTTCAAGCAACATGGGATGATAGCGATTCATCTTCCTCTGAGGACGAAGAAGAAGCAAAGGAAACTGCTAATGTTTGCTTCATGGCCCAAGAAGATGAAGTACAAAATGAGGTACAAGATTATGATGCTTTATTAGATGCATTTAATGAACTTTATGATAATTTCAAAACTGAAAAGATTAGAAATAAAATTTTAATAAAGGAAAATGAGAAACTTATTAATGATAATTCAATTCTTGTTTCTCAAGCATCATCTTTTATTTCTCAAAAAGAAGAATTTGAAAAAGTTATTATATCTTTAAAAAGAGACAATGAAGTTTTCTTAAAAGAAAATGTTTTACTTAAAAAGGAAATTTTTTCTTTAAGTTCTAGAATTAATATTTTAGATAAAGATATGATAAGTTTTAAAGTTAAATATGAAGATCTTTTGAAAAATGTTAATAAGTTTAATAAAGGAAAAGAGAACTTGAATATGTTATTATCTTCTCAAAAATGTCTAATAACCATTTTGGTCTTGGTTTTTCAAAAGATAACAAGTATAAGCCTAATCATGTTGGTATTGGTTTTTCAAAGACTAATTTTGTAAGATCTACACATGTTCATAATTCATACAATTCTTTTGTAAAAAGAAATGATCTTTCAAAAAGAAGTAGATGCAAATATATATGGGTTCCTAAGAATTTGAATAATATTGATAAGAATATCTATGTTGCATCTTTTATTCATGAAGTATGTAATTCTAAGAATTATGTTTATATTAACAAGTGGAAACCAAATTCCAATTGGATTTGGGTTCCTAAAGGCTAACCTTTTTCGGACCCTATCATGATGGGTACCATATATAATGTTTTATCTTATAGGTACCGAACAAAGAAAAATGGATACTTGATAGCGGGTGTTCCAAACACATGACCGGACATATGCAACTATTGTCCTCCGTTCAAATGAAAAAGGGAGGTACAGTGATCTTTGGCGACAATAACAAAGGAAAAGTTATTGGAACCGGCATTGTTGGTAATTCTTCAAAACCTCTTATTGAAAATGTTCTTTTGGTAAGTGGTTTAAACACAATCTATTAAGTATTAGTCAATTATGTGATAAGGGTTATAAAATAGTATTTGAAAAAGATGTTTGTCTTATTTATGATGCTAATATGAAAGAGATTTTATTTAAAGGTTTCGAAACAATAACATATATGAATTGTCAATAGAATGCATGTTTTCAAATGAAAATTTATGTCTTATTGCTTCAAATAATGATTATTTTTTATGGCATAAAAGATTTGGTCATTTGAATATGAAAACCATTTCTAAGATTTCAAAATTTGATTTAGTTAAAGGTCTTCAAAAATTGCTTTCAAAAAGGATTATTTTTGTGATTCTTGTCAATTAGGAAAACAAGTTAAATCTTCTTTTAAATCAAAAGATTTGGTTTCTACAAAAAGACCTTTAGAATTATTGCATTTGGATTTATTTGGTCCTACTCGTGTTTCTTCATTAAACAAGAGTAGATATGTTTTTGTCATTGTAGATGATTACTCACGTTTTACATGGGTGATTTTTCTGAAAAATAAAAATGACACTTTTGATGAATTTGTAAGTTTTTGTAAAAGAATTCAAAATCAAAAGTCTCTAAACATAGTCACTATTCGTAGTGATCATGGAGGAGAATTTGAGAATGAATCTTTTTCAAATTTCTGTAATAAGTATGGTATTACACATAATTTTGCTTTTCCTAGAGCATCTCCTTAAAATGGTGTTGTAGAGAGAAAGAATAGGACTTTGCAAGAATGTGCTAGAACTATGCTTATGGATAGTAACTTACCAAAATACTTTTGGGCTGAAGCCATTTCTACTGCTTGTTATGTTTTAAATCGAGTATTGATTCGACCATTTTTAAATAAAACTTCTTATGAATTGTTTCATGACCGAATTCCAAAAGTTTCATATTTTAAGATTTTTGGCTGTAAATGCTTTATTTTAAATACAAAAGATGCTTTAGATAAATTTGATGCTAGATCCAATGAAGGTATTTTTGTTGGCTATTCTACTCATAGTAAAGCATATAGAATTTTTAATAAAAAATCTTTTACAATTGAAGAATCTTTACATGTTAAATTTGATGAATCCTTGACTAAACTTGTTTCTAATGATTCTCCACATGATGATGATCATATTATAGATTCTCCTAAAGATAATATTGTTATATCTTCTGTTGATACTAACGTGTCTAAGGATGAAGAGATTCCTACCGAGTTACCGAAAGCCTATGTTGAAGTAAGGAATCATCCACAAGATTTGGTAATTGGAGATATCAATCAAGGAGTTCAAACGAGATCCAAGTTGAACTACATGACACAAATTGCCTTCATTTCAATCATTGAACCGAAGAATATCAACGAAGCATGTGAGGACGATTTTGGATAATCGCCATGCAAGAAGAGTTGAACCAATTTGTGAGAAATGATGTGTGGGATCTTGTGCAACGTCCTACTGATCATCCCGTCATCGGTACAAGATGGGTCTTCAAGAACAAACTCAATGAAGCCGGTGAAGTCATTAAGAACAAGGCAAGGTTAGTAGCACAAGGGTACAATCAAGAAGAAGGTATTGACTTCGATGAAACTTATGCTCCTGTTGCAAGACTTGAATCAATTCGTATATTACTTGCTTTTTCATGTTTCATGAATTTCAAATTATATCAAATGGATGTAAAAAGTGCCTTTTTAAATGGAATAATTAAAGAAACTGTTTATGTAGAACAACCACCAGGTTTTGAACATGAAAAATTTCCTAACCATGTTTTCAAACTTAAAAAAGCTTTATATGGTTTAAAGCAAGCACCTCGTGCTTGGTATGATAGATTAAAGAGTTTTCTTTTAAATTCAGATTTTAAAATGGGAAGTGCAGATACAACTCTTTTTATCAAACATGTTAATAAAGATATCTTAATAATTCAGATTTATGTTGATGATATACTATTTGGTTCTACTAACAATGATCTTTGTCAAGAATTTTCTAAGACTATGCAGAATGAATTTGAGATGAGTCACATGGGCGAACTCACTTACTTCCTCGGACTTCAAATCAAACAAATGAAGGAAGGAATCTTCATCTCCCAATGCAAATACGCTAAGGAACTCCTAAAGCGATTTGGCATGGAAAATTCTGGTCACAAGAATACTCCGATGAGTACAACTACCTTTTTGGACAAAGATGAAAGTGGTAAGAATGTCGATCAGAAACTCTATAGAGGTATGATTGGCTCTCTACTTTACATTACTTCTAGTAGACCTGATATAATGTTTAGCGTATGCTTATGTGCTAGATATCAGTCAAATCCTAAAGAATCACATATTAAAGCCGTGAAAAGGATCTTTAGATATTTAAATAACACAGTCAACTACGGTTTATTTTATCCAAAGTCATGCACATTTGATTTATTATCTTATAGTGATGCTGATTTTGCTGGTTGTAAATCTGACCGGAAGAGTACTAGTGGTACTTGTCACTTTTTGGGACATTCACTAGTCTCTTGGTTCAGTAAAAAGCAAAATTCCGTGTCATTATCAACAACTGAGGCAGAATATATTGCTGCTAGTGTTGCATGTGCACAAATAATTTGGATGAAACAAACCCTACTTGACTATGGCATGAATATCACAAACTCACCTATTATGTGTGATAACACTAGTGCTATTAATCTATCTAAAAATCCAGTTCACCATTCACGTACAAAACATATAGATATAAGACATCATTTCTTACGTGATCATGCTTTAAAAGGTGATATTTCTTTAAATTTCATTTCAACTGATAATCAAGTTGCTGATATCTTAACTAAACCACTTAAAGAAGATACTTTTATTAAGTTTAGAAGAGATCTTGGTATTTGTAATTTTTCAGATTTTTAAACAATTTTTTAGAATTTTTCAAAGTCTGTATTTTTGTGCAAATTAGTCGACTTACAACTATTATTAGTCGACTTATAAAAGTCTTAGTCGACTTATAAAATTTCCTAGTCGACTCCTGTGAGAAACAGAAAGTTTTTAAGTCGACTATAGAAAACTATCAGTCGACTAGACCTATTATTAGTCGACTAGTCTTGTCCTGTAAGTCGACTAATACTGTGAAATTCTGTTTTTCTGTTTTCGGATTCCTGTTTCAAACCCGACTCAATAACTTAAGTCATGGATCCGTTTACACTCAGATTTAATCCTATCCATTGATTTATATCCAGGATTAATCTTAACCATTGATTTCTTTCTATTACTCTCCTAAACCCTAGAAAATCCCTCATTCTTTCCTTGCAGCCAAGAGTTCAAGTCGACCAGAGGAGATTTAGGGCACCCGGGTTCTGCGAGTTTCTTCCACAGAAATTCCTCCAATTTCTTCCTCAGTTCCACATTTCTGGTATAATCTTTTCACTTTCAGTTCATTTCATCCATATCTACTATCTAGTTGTTCCAATTTCAGTTTTCAACATGTCTCGTTCTAAGAAAACCAAGTTTACCCCAGGTTCTTCCTCTTCCAATGTTGATTTTAGGTCATTTCTGAGAAACCCTGTCCTAGAAAAAGATTATCTTCGTTTGTCTCAGTTAGATATCATACCCGGAAGATTTATCAATTATGATGATTTTTATGATTATGATATCATGTCCTATCTTCGAACTTGTGGATTATATAACATGTTCTCTTCAGAAGTTAAGGATGAATATTATCCTTTTCTCATTTATCTATTCTACACACATTTAAATTATGAAGATAATGAGAATGCAACCTATCTTGAAACCTTTGTTAAGGTGTCAATATTAAGCTTTCTATCAAGCAAATTGGTCGTATCTTGTCTATTCCCTATTCTGGCCTAACTCTTGATGAGATTGTCATGGATGATGAGGATATCTTAAATCAGATTTTTCTACCTGGTCAACATCTACCAATGACCAACAACAAGCTTAGACCTATTCCCCGTCTAATTGGTAGAATCCTCTCTTATAATATCTGCCCTAAGACTGGTAGTTATAACTACTTTTCCAGGGACTTATCGTCGTGTGTCTATGCTATCATGGCTGGACATGACGTTAATTGGGCAAAAATCATATTTGACACCATGGTCAAATTTCATTCCTCTTTCTTACCATTTGGCGCCTTTCTAACTCCAATTTTTCGGAAGTACAATATTGATCTTGCTTCTGAAAATACTGTTGTCAAGATTTTCGAACTCTTTGATCGTGCTGCCATAAATAGGATGAAATTACCTGATTTTCCTTCTGCAGAACCACAACAACCACCTTCAAATCCACCAAGTCCTCCACATGGTCCATCTACATCTTCACAACCCGATCCTCCTCCAACTCAACCAAATCCATATGCCGATGCTTTCTATAATTCCATGTCCGCTCAGATAGCATCCATTCAATCTTCTCAACAAGATTTGTTGAATTCTCACTCTCGCATTCTTGAGAATCAGTCTATGATGATGGATAGGCTGCAATCCATTGAGTCTACCCAATCAGCCATTATCAGTCTTCTCAAGGTCGGTTACCGTCCACCTCCTCCTCCCGGATCCGAAGATTGAAGCTCTTGGTGTTGGAGTGTCTCTTTTTATGTTATTTTCTTTTGCAGAACTCTTATGTATTTTGTTTTTAGTACTATGTATCTTCTCTTTTTGTTAATGACAAAGGGGGAGAAGTTGTTATGTAAGTGTGTTCAGTGTTTTATGTGTTAAGTGTTTTATGTGTTAAGTGTTTGTGTCACTTTGTGTTGTAAAACTCTGTTATGTTATCACTCTGTTATGTTATCAAACTCTGTTATGTTATGTGAGTTTTTATGTTGTGATATGTGTGCTATGTGTTATATGTTCTGTCACATATTTGTATCTGTGTCATAATCTGAGAATTTCTGCATATTGTGCAACATTGTGACATATATATGTTATGCATACTAACATATAATCATGCAGGTGCAACCTAACATTTTCTGCAGGGACAAAATATTTTTTATATAACTTAGTTACTGCAGGGGAGTTTTGTTGCAGGGGGAGCCATCATAGCCATATGTTGTCATCATCAAAAGGGGGAGAATGTTGGAACCTGACATGTTCAAGATGTTGAAGCTTCTCCAATTACAAGATTTTGATGATTGACGAACACGACTACTACATGATGTTTGCTCTACCTCAGATGGTGATTACTGAAGCTCATGGGTGTTTGTGGAAGTTGTTGTGTAAAGTTAGAATGATATGTAATAGCCTTGATAACTTACACACAAACTTAACCTTTCCAAGTCGACTTATCCCATTTATCTAGTCGACTACCCCAATATAGTCGACTTGCCATATAGCCCTAGTCGACTAGTCCACTTTGAACAAAAACCCCTAACTCTCTGTTTGGACTCTGTGAGTCAATTAATCGACTTATCATTTCTATCTAGTCAACTAACAGATACTCTAGTCGACTAGTCCCTTTTTCAAGTCGACTAATCCTGGACACAAAATATTTCCAACTCTCTGTTTGTCAAATCTAGTCGACCAGCAGTAAACCAAGTCGACTAATCCAAGTTTCAAGTCGACTACAAGGTAGTTACAGTCGACTAAAAACAGTTTTCCAGAAACCTGTGTCTCCAACAGACACTTTCCTAGTCGACTAATATTTATACCTAGTCGACTAATAAGTGAACTTTTGCCTAGCCTAGTCGACTAATTCAGTTTCCTAGTCGACTATAGGCAGTTTCTGACTGTTGGACAGTTATTCTTATCTGATCAAATTGGCAACGTTTTACAACGTTTTAATCCTCTGAATTGGTGTCATAACTTCCCCAACTGACCCTAGTCTACATCTATAAATAGGGAAGTTATTCCTAAGGCCAATTACTAAGTTTTTCAATCAGATTTCCAAAAGCCAAAAATTCCAGATTTCTGAAAACTGAATTTCTCAACTTCTTTCTTCACCAAAAGCCATCTCCTCTTTGTGAAGAACTCTGAAGTAAAACCTTCCTATACAGAACCTTGTCCACTACAAATCCTTATCAAGGCTATAGGAAGATACTGTATTCATTTCAAAGAAGTTTGTACAAGGAGTCTTCTTGGGTGTAGAAGATTGTACAAGGTTTGTTCTCTTGGCGGAAGAGAAGTTGTGCACGTTGGCGAAGGGTGTTTTGCCAAGTGGTGCACAAGGTACTTGTTGTAGGGTGTACACAAGGAAAGTAAAGAAAAATCTCAAGCATTTGGCTTGGGGACTGGATGTAGGTCACAAGGACCGAACCAGGATAACTCTCCACTGTTTGCGTTTGTTATTTTCTGTGGTTATCTTTTTAATTGCTTTAATTTCTGCAAGTAATTTGTTTAAAGTTTAATTAACACTATTCACCCCCCCTCTAGTGTTGTTTTGCTTGTTATATAGATCCTACAATAATCACAGGTCAAGTATATCATGCTGGGTGTCAAGTGATAGCATGACAGGAGATTGATATTAGACAGGTAACCAGTCATGTCAAGAGATTGATATTAATCCGGTGGCAAGTCATATCATAACAAGAGGTCTTGCCAAGAAGTAGCATGTCCGATGATAGGTGATAACAAATCAGTTGACAGGTGATATACATGTGTTAAATAGTAACATGCATAAATGACAGGTATGAAGAAATGACACGGTGGTAGAATAGTAGCTGAGCACAACCGAGCGGAGCAGAGCAAGCTGGAAGTACAGACAGCAAACAGTATTTAACACTGGAGCGTCTGGCGAGGTTACCGGAACGACTCGACTGAAGTACGAGCGATAAATCCTGCAGCAACTCGCCTAGACGAATCTAGTGGTAAAGTGCTGAACGCTGATCATGATAACCAGACGGAGCTGAACAAGCTGGAGGCATAGGCAGCGAACAGGGTTTAGACACTAATGCGCTCTGTGAGGTTACTGGGACACTCGGATCAAGATACGAGTAGAAAATCCGGCAGCAACTCGCCTAAACGAATTTAGTGGTAAAGCACTGAGCGCTAAGCATGCACACCAGGCGGAGCTGGGAAACCTGACGATCCCAATCACGCCTCTTCCGAGACAGTGAGGGACCGGAGGCTGAACTGAGAGACCTGCCGGTCCCAATCACATCTCTTTCGAGATAGTGAGTGACCGGAGGTTGAAGGGTCCGGAAGCCAAATATGGTATAAGGCAGTACAATACATCACAGGCATGGTATATGTACAAGAAGGAAACTACCCTAGTACAAGCATTCGTCACAGAGCAATACATGTCCAGATATTGGCACTCAGCCATACACAGATACAGGGACTCAGCCCAATACATAATACATGAAAACATGGAATAAAATACATGTCGACCCGACGAAGCGGGGAAACTCAAATGGAGGCGAGAGCGAGGACAGTCGCCTAAATCACCGGAAAGCCGAAAAGTCTGGAATCCATGGAACTCGCGCACGCGCCATAATTATATAAATATTTAGAGGAAGAAAGTGAAGAGGAGAGAGGAGATACAGGGAGACGCGGGTTGGAAAGTGAGACGCGGGGGTTGCAGACGCGGGAGACGAGTCGCAGGAATAGCAGACGCGGGAATCACAGACGCGGGAGTCACAGACGCGGGAGTCGCGTTGTGAAGACACCACAAACGCGGGGTAGCAGACGCGGGATTCGCGTCGCATAGATGCCTCAAACGCGAGATCTGCGTTCAAGTGCGGACGCGAGGGAAACGCGGACGCGGACGAGGGTTCTGCGTCGCGTCAATACAGAAACGCGCGGAGCGCGTTAAGGGATTGCCTAGACGCGAGGTGAGATCCGCGTTAGGAAAGTCTTGGCGAGGAAAGTCACTCGCCGACAAGATTCCTTGCTGCGCCCGACGAAGGGAAGTTCGGCCCCAATCCAAAAGGAGGGTACCGGCCCTAAGTCTTGCCAACGGAGAAGAACGCGGCCCCAATCCAAAAGGAGTGGCCGGCTCTTGAGTCTTGCCGACGAAGAAGAGCACGGCCCCAATCCAAAAGGAGTGGCCGGCTCTGAAAGAGTCATGTCCAAATGGAGAAGACGAACAGGAAGAGGAACCAGGAAGAGAGAGAGAGACTCAGGAAAGAGAGTGAGAGGTCCAAGAGAGAGAGAGAGAGTGTGTGAGATTCAGGAGAGAGAGAGAGAACTTAGGGAGGAGAGAGAGATTAAATTAGGAGAGAGAAAAAGGGGTGCAGGAAGAGAGAGAGTTTTCAAGAGAGAGAGAGAGAGATAACAGGGGAGAGAGAGAGAGTGGACCAGGAGAGAGAGAGTGGACCAGGAGAGAGAGAGAGTAAACAGGGGGGAGAGAGAGAGAGAGAACCAATCAACAGGAGAGAGAGAGAGAGAAGAGATCCAGATCCAGGGAGAGAGAAAGAGAGAGAAGGGGGTTGCCCCCCCTCTGGATCCCGCACAGCGCCCCCTGCTGGGGGCGCCCGGCCTGGCCGCCGGCCAGGCGGCGGCGCCGGGCGACGCCGGCCGCCGGCAGAGGAAGAGGGGGCGCTGCCCCCTCAACAGAGCAAAGGAGGGGGGCTTGCCCCCCTCCAGCAGAGAGAAAGAGAGGGGGCTTGCCCCCCTCTCAGACCAAGCACAGGGGGCCCCGGTGGCCCCCTGGCCGTCCACGGCCGCCGGCACAGCGCCGGCGGCGCCAGACCGAGGTGGCGCCGGCCACCCAAGGGAAGAAGGAGGAGGGGGCTGTTGCCCCCTCCACAGCAGCGCACGGGGGCGCGAGGCCCCCGGCCGCGCCCAGGCCGCCGGCCGCGCGCCGGCGGCAGTCTGCCCACGCCGGGGCGCCGGAGGAGGAGAGGAAGAGATCGGCGGCGATGGTGGAGGTCGGGCCGGATCTAAGGGGAGAGGGGGAAAGGAATTGGAAAAGAAAAGAAAGGGAGAAAAGAGAAGAAAAGAGAGGCCGGAGTTCGGAGGTCCCTCGCCGGCGTCGTGGTGGCCAGAGGCGCCGGCGGGGTGGCTGGTCGGAGTTGGGTGCGGTGGTCACCAAAGGAGAGAAAGAAGAAGAAGTGAAGAGAGGAAGAAAAGGGAAGAAAAGAAATGAAAAAGAAAGAGAAAAAGAAAAAGAAAAAGAGGAGTGATGATGGAGGATGGGATTGATGGGAAAGGGAGTTGGTGGCGCCCACGTGGAGGAGTGGGCTGGATCAGATGGGAGAAAAGAAAGGAAAGAAAGAGAAGAAAGAATAAGATTTGAATAGAATAATATTATTATATTATGGTCGCGAAAAATTGACTGTTCCGGAAAAATCCCCAAAAATACCTGGAGGTAGAAAACGTCATCCTGAGGAATAATATGAAATCGGTTTTCAGAAATAAAATCCCGTTTTCAAATTAAAAATCTGGAAGCCAACCGCCGATATCGGTCTACACCGGTCGGCCGGATTTTGATAAATTCTGAAAAATCCCAGAAAATGTATTAAAGAATAAAATATGATTTTAAGAAGTAAAGTGAAAGCGGAATTCAGAAATTCAATCCCGGTTGTAAACTAAAAATCCTGTAATCAACCAGCGATACTGGCCGATACCGAATCTGATGGAATTTTCATAAATTCGTAAAATCCTCAGAAAAAGTATTTAGATAGGAAATGTGATTTTAAGAAATAATGTCTAAAAGCACTTCTCGTGATTCCAATTAGTTTATAAATTAAAAATCCGGAATCGGTCAGCGGCACTGGCCGACACCGGTTTTGAAGATTTCCAATTTAATTCAGGAAAATTTCAGAAAATCATAGAAAATCTAAAATATTGGAAAACGATGTTCAAAACTAAAATCGGTCAAATCGGAATAGTAGAAAGACCAAATCGAGTAATTCTCTAGGATCGGGCCCTCGGTTCAGACTAGGGCTGACTCCGAGTCCACGAATCCAAATCCAAGAAAACGTTCATATGAATAATTCATAATACAAAACAAATACAAGATGTAAATCGAAAAAAATACGATCGAAAAATCTGAATACGCAACTAAGTACGTATTCCGGGAGCGGGGTGTTACATTCCATCCACCTTACAAAAAATTGCGTCCTCGCAATTTCGATAAGGGGTAAAATGAACACAAAGGGGACAAGGGTGGAATTATACCAATTAAGATATGACGCACTATAGGTAGGGCCCTCAAGTTGACTGACTAATAACCAGAATATAGAAATCTTCTGCACTTCCGGCTGTATAAATCTCCGAACAATGCCAAATAATACTGACTGATTACACAACTTTGCAATAGAATTTCCGCTGTACCGCATACTTAATGTCGCTCTGAGAATAAGCCAGAATACTGAAGATAAAGGAAACCTGATAATACTGAGCATAATAAAGAAGACCGATAATTGAGAATCCCGAATACCAGGCATCGATCACTCTGAAAGATATAGCCGAGAATAAAGAATAGCCGCAGAAAATCCCGAATACCATCTTCTGAAAGATAACCCGGTAGCAGATCCATTCTGAGAATACCCGAACTTTCATAGAGTTAGCCGAAGAGATCATATCATAGCTTCATCCAGAACCAGCCACTACCTCTCTAGTATATCCATATCTTAAATTGGTATAAGGCTTCGAAAAACCAAAACAGGGTAAAGATGGAAGGGATTAGGAATCCAAGGAAAGATGATCAAGAATGAAAAGACAACTCTGTACTTGTAGTTGGAGTGTATAACCAGGACTCATGCATTCCAGTTGCAAATTTCTTTACCATTAATTTGCCATCTGGACGTACTGAGGAGGTGAGAGCCTAAGCTCTGATACCAACCTGTAACGCCCCGATCCTGCGGGTACGGAGACGTTACTGCAACGTATATACGCAGGTCAGAAATACCCTCACGTATATACGCTAAGCATCAGTACAGGCAAGAATCAGAGTACGGAAGCAAGTGGTGCATTATACATTCCAACACATGAGTACAATTACAAAGTTATCACCAGAGGTGATCCAATATTACATGAATATTACATCACTGATATGCGCAATTGCGAGATTACAAGTAGATGTACATGGATGAATAGTACAAAAGGGCACTCACGAGTTTACAAAAGGAAAACTCGAGAGGCACACAAGGGGACCTGGAAAGATAGAGCTCTGGGCGGTCTGCTGGGGATCCACGCTTCAGCTGCGCCACTCTGATCAGCAACAGGGAGAATCCACACGCTCCAAGCTCCTTGACCTGGACATGAGGATCCAGGGGAGTCAGATGAAACTCCCCAGGCGAGTGGTGAAGCAAAAGCCAAGTGGCGAGCAAGGGCAAGTATATGTAAAGCAATAAGACCAATAAAGCCGAGGACGAGCAAATCTGATTGTATGGTTTCAGATCACTGCTCCATAAGACTAGTACGTCGAAGGAATAATCCAAACAAGGAAACCCTCATCTATATACCTTTATCTTATGTCACCATAATCCAAGCACATACAATCCAATTGTACTCTGGGCATGATAAGATAATGCACAGGAGGCAAGTAGATACAAGGGATAAAGCAGAGCATGAGCAGTTAATATAATAATAACCATAAAATCGGAAATCCGATGTAAAACCAGTACAAGCAAATATGATGAGGCATATCACAGATTCATAGCCGTTTAAGCTGCAGGCTTCAGTATGCGTCCCATTCCACATACCTCTACTTACAACTTAAAGAGCTGATTATTATCTTGACACTTATTATTACTCGTCTTACCCTGATATCTAGCTATGTGAACTAGCGTCCCAGCACACATAGATCCATATCCGAGTAAAGCAAGGTTGTTATTGGAAACCAGCGGGGGTATCAACGAACTATGTTTACAGTGGGTCCCGTACATACCCGGGACCACGGCCCAGGATTGTTCCGTTGCTTGGTGACGGAACCTGCCGCAAGGCTAACAGGAGGGACTTATGTATGCCCTTATCATGATTCAGGAGGAGGGAGCCAGCACTCCCCTCGGTCGCCTGGAGGCCCACAGGTCAGACCGGAAGTTTTAGTTGCACAACATGCCTAATACCACTGTAAACACGAACACATATTGATAGCCGCATGTTTCCCCCGACCCGATGCAAGTTGTTCCTTTTATGAATTATTAGATTAATTATCAATTTACGGGAATAACAAGAGCAGGACATGATCAGGAATTCAGGAGTTCAGGTCACTGTATATAATACAGGATAACAGGTCACTGATCATGATACAGGATATCAGGTCACTGTACATAGTACAGGATAACAAGACAGGGTTCCCGTAAATGTGATAATCACAGGTCAAGTATATCATGCTGGGTGTCAAGTGATAGCATGACAGGAGATTGATATTAGACAGGTAACCAGTCATGTCAAGAGATTGATATTAATCCGGTGGCAAGTCATATCATAACAAGAGGTCTTGCCAAGAAGTAGCATGTCCGATGATAGGTGATAACAAATCAGTTGACAGGTGATATACATGTGTTAAATAGTAACATGCATAAATGACAGGTATGAAGAAATGACACGGTGGTAGAATAGTAGCTGAGCACAACCGAGCGGAGCAGAGCAAGCTGGAAGTACAGACAGCAAACAGTATTTAACACTGGAGCGTCTGGCGAGGTTACCGGAACGACTCGACTGAAGTACGAGCGATAAATCCGGCAGCAACTCGCCTAGACGAATCTAGTGGTAAAGTGCTGAACGCTGATCATGATAACCAGACGGAGCTGAACAAGCTGGAGGCATAGGCAGCGAACAGGGTTTAGACACTAATGCACTCTGCGAGGTTACTGGGACACTCGGATCAAGATACGAGTAGAAAATCCGGCAGCAACTCCCCTAAACGAATTTAGTGGTAAAGCACTGAGCGCTAAGCATGCACACCAGGCGGAGCTGGGAAACCTGACGATCCCAATCACGCCTCTTCCGAGACAGTGAGGGACCGGAGGCTGAACTGAGAGACCTGCCGGTCCCAATCACATCTCTTTCGAGATAGTGAGTGACCGGAGGTTGAAGGGTCCGGAAGCCAAATATGGTATAAGGCAGTACAATACATCACAGGCATGGTATATGTACAAGAAGGAAACTACCCTAGTACAAGCATTCGTCACAGAGCAATACATGTCCAGATATTGGCACTCGGCCATACACAGATACAGGGACTCAGCCCAATACATAATACATGAAAACATGGAATAAAATACATGTCGACCCGACGAAGCGGGAAACTCAAATGGAGGCGAGAGCGAGGACACTCGCCTAAATCACCGGAAAGCCGAAAAGTCTGGAATCCATGGAACTCGCGCACGCGCCATAATTATATAAATATTTAGAGGAAGAAAGTGAAGAGGAGAGAGGAGATACAGGGAGACGCGGGTTGGAAAGTGAGACGCGGGGGTTGCAGACGCGGGAGACGAGTCGCAGGAATAGCAGACGCGGGAATCACAGACGCGGGAATCACAGACGCGGGAGTCGCGTTGTGAAGACACCACAAACGCGGGGTAGCAGACGCGGGATTCGCGTCGCATAGATGCCTCAAACGTGAGATCTGCGTTCAAGTGCGGACGCGAGGGAAACGCGGACGCGGACGAGGGTTCTGCGTCGCGTCAATACAGAAACGCGCGGAGCGCGTTAAGGGATTGCCTAGACGCGGGGTGAGATCCGCGTTAGGAAAGTCTTGGCGAGGAAAGTCACTCGCCGACAAGATTCCTTGCTGCGCCCGACGAAGGGAAGTTCGGCCCCAATCCAAAAGGAGGGTACCGGCCCTAAGTCTTGCCAACGGAGAAGAACGCGGCCCCAATCCAAAAGGAGTGGCCGGCTCTTGAGTCTTGCCGACGAAGAAGAGCACGGCCCCAATCCAAAAGGAGTGGCCGGCTCTGAAAGAGTCATGTCCAAATGGAGAAGACGAACAGGAAGAGGAACCAGGAAGAGAGAGAGACTCAGGAAAGAGAGTGAGAGGTCCAAGAGAGAGAGAGAGAGAGATGAAGGCAGGAGAGAGAGAGAGAGAGAGTGTGAGATTCAGGAGAGAGAGAGAGAGAACTTAGGGAGGAGAGAGAGATTAAATTAGGAGAGAGAAAAAGGGGTGCAGGAAGAGAGAGAGAGTTTTCAAGAGAGAGAGAGAGATAACAGGGGAGAGAGAGAGAGAGTGGACCAGGAGAGAGAGAGAGAGAGTGGACCAGGAGAGAGAGAGAGTAAACAGGGGGGAGAGAGAGAGAGAACCAATCAACAGGAGAGAGAGAGAGAGAAGAGATCCAGATCCAGGGAGAGAGAAAGAGAGAGAAGGGGGTTGCCCCCCCCTCTGGATCCCGCACAGCGCCCCCTGCTGGGGGCGCCCGGCCTGGCCGCCGGCCAGGCGGCGGCGCCGGGCGACGCCGGCCGCCGGCAGAGGAAGAGGGGGCGCTGCCCCCTCAACAGAGCAAAGGAGGGGGGCTTGCCCCCCTCCAGCAGAGAGAAAGAGAGGGGGCTTGCCCCCTCTCAGACCAAGCACAGGGGGCCCCGGTGGCCCCCTGGCCGTCCACGGCCGCCGGCACAGCGCCGGCGGCGCTAGACCGGGATGGCGCCGGCCACCCCAGGGAAGAAGGAGGAGGGGGCTGTTGCCCCCTCCACAGCAGCGCACGGGGGCGCGAGGCCCCCGGCCGCGCCCAGGCCGCCGGCCGCGCGCCGGCGGCGGTCTGCCCACGCCGGGGCGCCGGAGGAGGAGAGGAAGAGATCGGCGGCGATGGTGGAGGTCGGGCCGGATCTAAGGGGAGAGGGGGAAAGGAATTGGAAAAGAAAAGAAAGGGAAGAAAAGAGAAGAAAAGGAGAGGCCGGAGTTCGGAGGTCCCTCGCCGGCGTCGTGGTGGCCAGAGGCGCCGGCGGGGTGGCTGGTCGGAGTTGGGTGCGGTGGTCACCAAAGGAGAGAAAGAAGAAGAAGTGAAGAGAGGAAGAAAAGGGAAGAAAAGAAATGAAAAAGAAAGAGAAAAAGAAAAAGAAAAAGAGGAGTGATGATGGAGGGATGGGATTGATGGGAAAGGGAGTTGGTGGCGCCCACGTGGAGGAGTGGGCTGGATCAGATGGGAGAAAAGAAAGGAAAGAAAGAGAAGAAAGAATAAGATTTGAATAGAATAATATTATTATATTATGGTCGCGAAAAATTGACTGTTCCGGAAAAATCCCCAAAAATACCTGGAGGTAGAAAACGTCATCCTGAGGAATAATATGAAATCGGTTTTCAGAAATAAAATCCCGTTTTCAAATTAAAAATCCGGAAGCCAACCGCCGATATCGGTCTACACCGGGTCGGCCGGATTTTGATAAATTCTGAAAAATCCCAGAAAATGTATTAAAGAATAAAATATGATTTTAAGAAGTAAAGTGAAAGCGGAATTCAGAAATTCAATCCCGGTTGTAAACTAAAAATCCTGGAATCAACCAGCGATACTGGCCGATACCGAATCTGATGGAATTTTCATAAATTCGTAAAATCCTCAGAAAAAGTATTTAGATAGGAAATGTGATTTTAAGAAATAATGTCTAAAAGCACTTCTCGTGATTCCAATTAGTTTATAAATTAAAAATCCGGGAATCGGTCAGCGGCACTGGCCGACACCGGTTTTGAAGATTTCCAATTTAATTCAGGAAAATCCCAGAAAATCATAGAAAATCTAAAATATTGGAAAACGATGTTCAAAACTAAAATCGGTCAAATCGGAATAGTAGAAAGACCAAATCGAGTAATTCTCTAGGATCGGGCCCTCGTTTCAGACTAGGGCTGACTCCGAGTCCACGAATCCAAATCCAAGACAAAACGTTCATATGAATAATTCATAATACAAAACAAATACAAGAAGTAAATCGAAAAAAATACGATCGAAAAATCTGAATACGCAACTAAGTACGTATTCCGGGAGCGGGGTGTTACAATGGGTGTGCAAACTAAATGTGTGCAAACAAATATATGCAAATGCAAATGTAGATTAGCTAAACAAGGATCTCACTCCTAGGATGTTAAGCCTAAGTATCAGGAGCGTAAGCTCTGATACCAATTGAAATCACCTAGAGGGGGGTGAATAGGTGAAAGTGCTAATCTAGAAACAAAATACGGAAGCTAAAAACTATTTGCAACTACACTTAATACAACCAATAAGTGTAGCCGAATTCCCCGTGAAGGGCTCTGGACTAACTCCTCTTGATTCCCCTAGATAAGGGTTGAGGTGCTATATGAAGCTCTTGTGGTTAAGTACAAGTGAGACACACACAAGCAAGCCAAGCATATAAAGATGAACAATATGAAATAAAGCAAGGCACAAATGCAAGCAATAAGATATGAATGAATGAATGATGCTTTGCACAAATAAAAGAGAGAGAGTTAAGAGACAATGGATCAAACGCAAACACAAAGATATGTTTCGAGGTTCGAGCCCCTAGCTCTACGTCCCCGCCTTCACCGAGAAGGATTTCTAATCCACTATACTCCCACCGAGGGAACCTCCACCGAGGAGGATTTGTTACAACACAAGGAGTACCGAACTCCTCTCTCAAACACCGACTCACAATGGTAGGCCCGTAGCCAATACAACCACAAATCACCTCTACCGAAGAGGGATACAAACCAAACTCCACCTCTCACTAGAGGGAGCAAACCACAATCCTCAACCTCTACCAAAGAGGGAGCAACCTAATCAAAGCAAGGGTTTTTACAACAAGTGGTTACAAAGACCACAAACTCTCTTTTTCACAAAACAAAGATCCTAATAGAATAGGATAGAAGATAGGCTCAAGTGTGGAAAACTAGGTGTTTGGAAAATAAAAACTAAAAGAAATAATCTTGGGAAAACTCTTGAAGATAATGAAAATGAAGAACAAACACAAATCTCCCAAAATACTCTTTTCTTTGATTTTTCTAAAAACCTAAAACAATATAAAGATAGATCTTTTGGCTCTTAAACACTTTTGAAAACTTGTTTTATAAACCAGAGAATGGGAAAATTTTTGCTCTAGAAATCTTGGCCAAAATCCTAAAGAAATGGGGTTTATATAGGCCAAACAGAAAACTAGCCGTTAGGCTGATCTGTCAGCCTGACATCCTGGCGGTCGACCGTCCGGTCGACCGCCAACGGTCATAAATATGACCGTTGGGGCTTCTGGTCGACCGCTCGGTCGACCGCCCAGATACAGAGAGCAAAGCTCTCTGGTCCGGTCGACTGACCGGTCGACCGGCCCATGTGTTTGCCAGACGTGCACAAGGCTGTGCACGTCGGTCGACTGCTGGGTCGACCAGCCCTTGGTTCGGTCAACCGCTGGGTCGACCGACCTGGCCTATCAGCCACTGTCCTGGGTCAGAAACTGGGGTTAAAAATACTTTAATAAATCTTGTAAAATATATAAAAATTCCCAAAAATAGTTTTAAACATTTTGCATTGATATATAAACATGTGATAAAAATTTCAACTCAAATATCAAGCAAGTTAGACTATTTTTGTGTCTTATCATTTTTACCAAAAACCAAAAACTGTATTTTATCAAACTTGGATTTTTCAATAGGAAATCTGATTTTTCCTAAAACTCATTGAAATACAAAACATGATAATTAAACACATTGAAGCAAGTTGCATATGGACATAAGTCCAATATACATGAAACATATATATATATATCATGGTTTTTGTCTTTAAATCCAAAAATATGTTTTGTTAAAAATACCAAAACATAAAACTACATGAATAGGTATGTCAAACTAAGTTTGTATAAGTCATGTAAGCATGTATGTATATAGAGCATATCTAATATACAGAAAAACAAAGTAAACTTGTTTTGATCAATCTATTCATGAAAACCAAATCCAAAACATAAAACGTGTGTGTAAGTGTACTTGAGCATATCAACTATACTAAGCTTTACAAATGGATGTAAACACACTAAACTATGGATACCTAAGTCTTCTTGACGATTTTCCATCTTCAAGTCGACTCGGTCCAAACTCCGTGATCCAACGAGCATGGCTATGTGTGATCTTGATGCTCAGGCTCGGGAATCACCATGTGAAAGCTTCCAAAACATCTTGTTGAAGCTATCACCAACTAATATCTTGCTAAATGATCTGAAACTTAAACAACACAAGATTATTAGTAAACATAACTACATGAGTTAATCATCATCAAAACTAGAGTGGAAGGCCTCTGGGCCAACAGCAAGTGGATGCCTTTCCTTTACCTTTAGACTTCCTGCTGGTGACAGTAGTCAACTGCTGGCTTTCGATTAGATTCGGATGAACCCACATGATCTCCCCTTAAGGAGCTGGGACAGGGACAAAACCCTTCTCCTTCTTGTTATGGGGATCAGTATTGATCACCCTTAGTTTTTCTTTCGAGATGAGAACTACTTCGGTTGGTGCTAACGGGAGATCCTTGCCAAATTGGAGGGGCGTCAGGGATGTCATATTGGCAGTTACCTTCTTCTGCTTTGGGCAAAGTTTGAATACATCGCATCTATCAAAGCCCACAGGATACTCTTGAAGATGTAGCAACTTTTTGTGGGGTGTCCGAGCATGATGTGGTACAAGCAGTAGTTAGGGTCATCTGTCGTACCCATCTCTTTAGGTACCTTGCCTCTGGTAGCTTGAGCTTGTTGCTTGAAGCAACCTAAACATGGAGACAACGTGCTCATCCTTGAAGGAATATTGCTTGTTGGCTCTCATCTGTTCTGAAAAATTGTTCCCTTTAGTAGGTTTAGGCTTAGAAGGAGACTTAACCTCTGTTGCCAAAGTGTTCCTTCTTCTTGGTTGAAAAGATGTTTCTGCAGTACGTCACGTTGGTTTCTCTGATCTTAGCTTATCCTTCTTTTCTTCAGCCTTGACCCTGACAGCAATCTCCTCCGCTTGTTCGCCTTGTAGCACCAATTGCTTTCAAGTGCGACACCCGACCACTCCTATCTGAGTAAGGAGTGTGGTTTATAGATTGTGACGGTAAGTCTCTACTAGTGTTGATTGCATCATGCCACTTGGACATCGAAGTGAAAGTACACCTAGAGGGGGGGTGAGTAGGTGTAAGGCTAATCTAGTGACAAATAATGCGGAATTAAAAAAACTAATTGCAACACACTTAGTGTAACCAAATAGTGTAGCCGAATTCCCGGTGAAGGGCTCTGGACTAACTCCTCTAAATTCCTTTAAATAAGAGTTGAGGTGCTATATGAAGCTCTCTTGGTTCAACAAAAGTATGGCACACACACAAGCAATACCAAACATATAAGTATGAATGAACAATATGAATCAATGCAAAGCACAAAATAAGAGAGAGTTTAGAGATAGTGGATCAAACGAAAACAAAAGGATATGTTTCGAGGTTCGAGCACCCAGCTTTATGTCCCTGTCTTCACACAGAAGGATTTCCACTATAGCATCCACATAGGTCTTCCCACACAGGGAACCTCCACTGAGGATGTGGGTAAATACAATTTGGGAGTACATAACTCCTGTCTCAACCAAATACAACCTCTACACTTAGAGGCAAGGCACAAAACCAAACAAGATCAACCTCACAATTGAGGGATAGGCACAAAGCCAAAACAACAATCACACTTGAGGGATTCCAACTCAATCACCTCTCACTAGAGGGAGCAAACACCACTTTCACAATCACCTCTCACTAGAGGGATATCAACACAATCACCTCTCACTAGAGGGATGTCACAAAGAATTGATGGTTTACAACTTGGTGATCTTAAAGACCACAAACCCATTCATTCTCACTAAAATAAGATCCTAATAGATAGGATAGATTGATAAGCTTAAGTGTGAGAAAATAAAGTGTTTTGAACAAAGAAAATCACTTGGGAAAATCTCCAAATAGATATAGAAATTTAAATCAAAACCAATTCCCAAAAGACTCTATTTTCTTTGAAATTTCAACACTTTAAAAACAAATAAAGAATGATCTTTTAAGCCCAAAAACTCTTTTGAAAACTTGCTGTTAAACACTTGTAAAGATTGAAAATTTTGCTCTCTAAAAACTTGTTAAAAACAGCTCAAGAAATGGGGTATATATAGCCCCCAAACAAACCTGCCCGTTGGCAGCTGGAAAGGGCAGTTTTGCCCTTCCGGTCGACCGCCCGGTCGACTGGCCCAACAGTCATTTTTATGACCGTTGTGCCTCCGGTCGACCGGGACTAGATACAGAGAGCAGTAGCTCTCTGTCGGTCGACCGGCCGGTCGACCGAGGCCATTTCCAGAGAGCAGAGCTCTCTGGACGGTCGATCGCCCGGTCGACCGGCCCACCAGCCCAGGCTACATGCACCTCCTGTGCACGTCGGTCGACCAGACCGGTCGATCGACTTCTGCTACGGTCGACCGGCAGACAGCCAGGTCCAACATTAAGGGATTAAAAAATTGGGTTTTTTATTATCAATTAAATCCCATAAAATCACATAAATTTCACAAAAATCAGTTCTTATTAGATCTTTGAAATAAAAATATGTGTGACTAAAATTCAACACATATTTCAAACTATTTGAACTATTTTTGTGAGATAGAAAATTTGTCTTAAACCAAAATCCGTATTTTCTAAAACTTAGATTTTTGAAATGGAAATCCGATTTTTTCAAAACACATGTAAATACAAAAACATGATAATTAAACAACTTTGAAGCATATTTTATATGGATAGAATCCAATATACATGAAAGATATTATATCTATGTTTTTGACATTTAATCCAAAAATAAGTTTTGTTTAAATACAAAACTCCAACTCATGAAATAGACTATCAAAATAAGTTTTTCTAAATAGATGAAACATAGATGTATATAGATCAAATCTAATACACATTAAATCATGTAAACTTGTTTTGATTCTATCTATTCATGAAAATCATATATAAGAAAAACGAAACTGGTTAAACCGAAAACAAACATGAAACTCAAAACAAGTGTGTTTGTATAGTGAACTTGAACATATCAACACTATCTAATCTTTACAATGATCTAAACAAAATCTTAAACTAAACAAACTGATGTCTTCTTGTAGAACTTTGTCTCCAAGTCGACTCGATCCAAACGTGATCCACCGAGCTTGACTCCAACCGAGTGCTAGATGTGAACTTGACGCTCGAGCTCAGGAATCACCATGTCAAAGCTCCAAAATACCTTTGTTGAAGCTAATCACCTACTAATATCTTGATCAAATATCTGAAACTAAATATCACAAGATTATTAGTAAACTATAACTACATGAGTTAATCATCGTCAAAAGTAGAATGAAAGGCCTCTGGCCAACAATCTCTCCCTTTTTGATGATGACAAAACTCATGGAGTTATATATGCATGGATTAAAGTTAAGCTTCATAGAAGCTCCCCCTTAACTCATGCATAGCAATAAGCAATAAAGATATGTAATGAATGCTCAATATGGATATACATAAACATGATATTTGATACCAATGAAATAAACATACTCTTGATATCAATTTTAAAATAAACATGTTCTTAAAAAATGATATCAATTTTAAAATAAATATGTTCTTAAAAAAAATGTTGCTTCTTGATAACAACAAAGCTTTTGATACCAATACCAACAAAAGATGCTATTGATACCAATGGTAAAAGATAACAAATTTAAACACATATGCATATAAAACTCCAAATATCTCTCCCCCTTTTTGTCAATTCATCAACAAAGGAGTACAAACACTAAAAGGCATAAATAATGTTTTTCTCCCTTTATGCATAAATCAAACAATAAGGTATATATGCTATATACATTCATGAAGAGGAGAGATGTGAAATTAACTCCCCCTGCATACATGCATTTATATGAAAAGAGATGACTAAACCCTAACCACATAAAGCATAATATGCAATGTATAAAAAAAGATGTGAAGCTCCTACTACACACGTGTACTATATACCAAAGAAATGTCAATGACTTCAATATGACATACACTTAATATGAATCTATATATAGAGAAGATGTTAAGCTTCCCTTGCATATAAGTAATACAAATCAAAACATTATGATACCAATTAAAAAATATATCAATTTAGTATAAAGGTATACATCGAAACATCATGATATCAATTTATGATACCAATTGAAAATAAACAAAACATTTTGAAGAAACCAACAAAAATTTTGATTCCAATTGAAAGATATAAACATATAGGAAATCTTGATACCAATTGTAAAAAATAGTACCAATTGAAAATATTTTACACTTTTGATACCAATTTGAAAAACATAAACCAATACTTTTGGTTAAACACTAAAATCATTTTACAATATAGATACCAAATAGAGAATAATATCAATTTAATATTCTTGATACCAATATTGAAAATGAAACATATACCAATTGAAAATAATTTTCATTAGGAGCATAGGAAACCAAATAAAAACTAAGATATCAATTTTTCAATATAAAGAGTGTGAGTAAGATACCAATTGTAAATAAAACTGATTGAAAGGTAAAAACATGAATTTTTCTCCCCCTTTATGAAATACTAATGAAAATGATGCATAAGCATGTATAAGATACCAATTAAAAATAATTATCATTAAGAACTAAATCAAGCTTAGCATAGCAAAATTTGTGCTCAAAGATATAAAGATATAGTAAGCACAATCAAAACACATATATATGTATGAAAATGTAAATACCAATCTAAATTGATATTGTTTAAAGTTGAAGCATACATATATAGAAACAACTATGAGTATACAAAATAAATATCAATTGTGATACCAATTGAGAACACATGAGAATCAAGTGTATAACTCATAAATACCTTTCCTTTCATGCACATGTCAAAAGATTTTCAATTAAACTCACAAGGCATGGTCGCCCATCCAACCACCCTTAGATGGAAGGAGTTTTCAAAAATAAGTTTAAAAATAATTTAGCATAATTGAAAACTCTTCCAAAATGAAGAATACGAACTAATTATATGATAGAATTATAAACTAGTACGAAATCCTTCAAGTAAGGAATAAAATAATAATATTTCCATGAAAATATGAGAATCACATAATCAACACTCAAATTCTATATAGCACATATAATACTCATGAAAATAAAATCATGAGAAAATATCAAATAATGTGAGTGTACAAGGTCATGTAATAAACAAAATCATGGAATAAGGCAACGAAGCTCAATGTGAAATTCCTTTATAAATATGAAAATCATCAAAATTTAATTTTTTTATCAAAACAATGATACTAACTTCATGGCATATGTATGTTTTGTCAAAAACTAAAGGTATACATACATATCTAAACACAATTGAGTCTATAAAGAGATTTTGCATGAAACACAAATGACTCAAGGGTATACATGTATATTCAATATTTTTTTTAGCAAAATTAATATATACATGAAGCTAAAACACAAACATGAAAACATGCACAAAAATATGAAATACAAGTCAAAATGTATGAATCATCAAAACTAGGCTATACTGGAACATCTAATGGGTATAAATGAGCAATTAAGCACAAACATATAATAATCAATTTGTGGCTCACTAGTTGTACAAGTATTGACACAAGTTTTAATGAAAACTTACATCTAACAAGTAATCAAAACATGAAACATAAGACGAAACATAAATCAATATGATTATTAGGTAAATACGCATGTTATTAGAGCTATGATATACACAATAGCTAAACAAGTGTGAGAAACACAAAAATATGGGTCCATATGAACATGGGTGTATCTCAAATACTATACATGTATGTCAATAGTCTAATTATCATGGCATTTAACATACTAATCATAAAAACTAAAAACATGCTAAAAATCAATCATGAAAGCATGTAAACATAAATGAGAGTAAGAGATAGTTATCAAAACCAATAGGCCACATCTCTATGTCTCCAAATCATGATGGTCCTCCCACCAAACTCCCCTTGAAAGTGATGCATCCAAATAGTCACCTTTAAGCTCGGAACGCATCCACCTCAAGCCACCATTACTCTCATGTCATGTGAGAGCCCACACCTACATCAAATACAATAGGAGTGATCTTTGGTACCCAAACTCTATTGGGTCCATGGGGGTTAGCTCCTTTCCTAACCCAAACAAACTTATTTGCTAAATTTACATCATGTACTTTATCATAACAAAATTTAGCAAGGTGGCCCTTACGTCCACAATGTGTACAAGTGTACACATGAGCATACATTGTGTTATGAGTGTGAACGTGAGGAGCATGTGTATGCCGTGGTTTGTGTGCATGCATAGGAGGAACATATTTCTTTCGAAACATAGATTCCAAACGTGTGTGGTTCAAAGCACATTGGCTCAAAGTGGAGCCCAAACAATCAACACTTTTCTTTAACATGAATATATCACTTTCAATCATGGAAGAAGAGGCGCATGCAATTGATATGCTAGAAGGTGAAGCTATACTAGCATGGCAAACATGAAAATCCATATCATTTTTCAAAAAATATTTTTTTAAGAAACCAAATCCAAATCCTTTGAAATTAAAGCAATTTTCATTTTCAAAGATTCATTCTCTTTTAACACAAAATCAAGTTTTGAATATAGAACCTCATTTTACTTCAAAATAATGTCACAATCATTTTTTGTTTTCAAAATTTCATTTTCTTTTAAGGCAAGGTCAAGTTGGGATTTAAGTGCGTCACGTTCACATGAAATCTCCTCCCTCTCTTGCAAAACTAAATCAAGTTTTGAAACCAAATCCTTATTTTCCTTATTAAGTCAAAAACTTTTCTTTTTCAATGCTTCATATTTTTCTAATAATTTTTCACAAACAATGGAAAGTTCTTCATTTAAAGCATCGGCATTAACTAAATCATCACCGGAAGAACTAGCACAATCATCTAGGTGAGTTTCCGAATTTACCTTAAGGGAGTCATTCCCTTGGACCATATAGCAATGTTGTTCGGATTCTCCTCCACTAGATTCCATCTCTACATGATTCATCTTTTGGAGCGCGGGAGAAGTCAACGTGTTCCACACTGCAAAGGCGGAATCACAATGAGAAATTAAACACAAATATTCTTTGTTAAGCGTGCTTCTAAGTGCCGTTAGGGCATGTGCATTGGCCTCTATATGCTTGCTATTACCA
The DNA here is from genome assembly GCA_038442645.1 of Agave tequilana. Taxonomy (NCBI): domain Eukaryota; kingdom Viridiplantae; phylum Streptophyta; class Magnoliopsida; order Asparagales; family Asparagaceae; genus Agave; species Agave tequilana. Next base: position 121,292 of record JAVJIF010016539.1, read on the forward strand.
AGATAAGATTTCTTGGCAGCGGCAAGGAAAACATGCAAACCTATGATCTTGAGATATATACTCATCTTAATCTTCCATATGTCGATGTTAGAAACATCAAACATAGGAGGGGTCATGAAATCCATGAGCGTAAACAATATGTGTGCAAATGCAACTATAGATTAGCTAACCAAGATCTCACTCCTAGGTGGTAAAACCTAATATCAGGAGCGTAGGCTCTGATATCAATTGAAAGTACACCAGAGGGGGGTGAATAGGTGTAAGGTTAATCTAGTGACAAATAATGCGCAATTAAAAAAAATTAATTGCAACACATTAGTGTAACCAAAGAGTGTAGCCGAATTTTCGGTGAAGGGTTCTGGACTAACTCCTCTAAATTCCTCTAAATAAGAGTTGAGGTGCTATATGAAGCTCTCTTGGTTCAACATAAGTATGGCACACACACAAGCAATACCAAGCATATAAGTATGAATGAGCAATATGAATCAATGCAAGGCACAAAATAAGAGAGAGAGTTTAGAGATGTGGATCAAACGCAAACACAAGGATATGTTTCGAGGTTCGAGCACCCAGCTCTACGTCCCCGCCTTCACACAGAAGGATTTCCACTATAGCGTCAACACAGGACTTCCCATACAGGGAATCTCCACTGAGGATTTTGGGTAAACACAATTTGAGAGTACACAACTCCTCTCTCAACCAAATACAACCTCTACACTTAGAGGCAAGGCACAAAACCAAACAAGATCAACCTCATAATTGAGGGATAGGCACAAAGTCAAAACAACAATCACCTCACACTTGAGGGATTCCAACTCAATCACCTCTCACTAGAGGGATGCAAACACCACTTTCACAATCACCTCTCACTAGAGGGATATCAACACAATCACCTCTCACTAGAGGGATGTCACAAAGAATGGAAAGTTTACAACTTGGTGATCTCAAAGACCACAAACCAGTTGTTCTCACTAAAACAAGATCCTAATAGATAGGATAGATTGATAAGCTCATGTGTGAGAAAATAAAGTGTTTTGAATAAAGAAAATCACTTGAGAAAATCTCCAAATAGATATAGAAATTTAGATCAAAAACTAATTCCCAAAAGACTCTATTTTCTTTGAAATTCCAACACTTTAAAAACAAATAAAGAATGATCTTTTAAACTTAAAAACTCTTTTGAAAACTTGCTGTTAAATACTTGAAAAGATTGAAAATTTTGCTCTCTAAAAACTTATTTAAAACAGTTCAAAAAATGGGGTATATATAGCCCCAAAACAAATTTGCCCGTTGGCAACTGGAAAGGGCAGTTTTGCCGTTCCGGTTGACCACCCGGTCGACCGGACCAACGGTCATTTTTACGACCGTTGTGCCTCCAGTTAACCGCCTGGTCGATCGGGACTGGATACAGAGAGCAGCAGCTCTCTGCCGGTCGACCGGCCGATCGACCGGGGCCATTTTCAGAGAGCAGAGCTCTCTGGACGGTCGACCGCCCGGTCGACCGGCCCACCAGCCCAGGCTGCGTGCACGTCCTGTGCATATTGGTGGACCAGACCGGTCGACCGACTTCTGCTACGGTCGACCGGCAGACAGCCAGGTCCAACATTAAGGGATTAAAAACTTGGGTTTTTTATTATCAATTAAATCCCATAAAATCACGAAAATTCCACAAAAAAATTCTTAGATCTTTGAAATACAAATATGTGTGATAAAAATTCAACACATATTTAAAACTATTTGAACCATTTTTGTGAGATAGAAAATTTGTCTTAAACCAAAACCATATTTTCCAAAACTTAGATTTTTGAAATGGAACTCCAATTTTTCCAAAACACATTTAATACAAAAACATGATATTTAAACAACTTTGAAGTATATTGTATATGGATAGAATCTAATATACATGAAAGATATTATATCTATATTTTTGACATTTAATCCAAAAATAAGTTTTGTTTAAATATAAAACTCTAACTCATGAAATAGACCACCAAAATAAGTATTTCTAAATAGATGAAGCATAGATGTATATAGATCAAATCTAAGACACATTAAACCATGTAAACTTATTTTGATGCTATCTATTCATGAAAACCATATATATGAAAACCAAAACCGGTTAAACCGAAAACAAATATGAAACTCAAAACAAGTGTGTGTGTAAAATGAACTTGAGCATATCAACACTATCTAATCTTTACAATAATCTAAATAAAATCATAAACTAAACAAACTGATGTCTTCTTGTAGAACTCCGTCTCCAAGTCGACTCGATCCAAACGTGATCCACCGAGCTTGACTCTAACCGAGTGCTAGATGTGAACTTGATGCTCGAGCTCATGAATCAACATGTGAAAGCTCCAAAACACCTTTGTTGAAGCTAATCACCTACTAATATCTTAATCAAATATCTGAAACTAAATATCACAAGATTATTAGTAAACTATAACTACATGAGTTAATCATTATCAAAATTAGAGTGAAGGGCCTCTGGGCCAACGCGAAGTGCCATACTTTTAAACCTTTCCACAAACATCTTGATGGACTCTCCTTTCTTCTGCTTTGTTGAAAGGAGAGTCGGTACCGATATCTCTGTGTATCGTCTTTGAAGAAGCGAGCCAGAAATAGCTTCTTGAGGTTGGCCCACGTCTTGATAGAGCTAGCAGGCTTCATGAACTATTCAAAGGCTACCCCCTTGAGGGTGCCAATGAGCAAACGAGCCATGATGGCACTGTTCGATACTACATTCTTGGTTTAGGATTTGAAGTAGTATATATGTTGGTTCGACGACCCTTTATAGTCAAAGGTGTATAGGGTCGGTGCTTTGAAATTGGGGGGTAGGAAGCAGCATCCCACTCGGCCGATATGGCCGGACTATTTCTGCCTCCTGAAGATTATTTTGATTAGCAATGGCCTCCAGGCATTTCTCAAGTTCATTCATCCATCTAGAGTGACAGGATCTATTGTCTGAACCATTCACTTCTTCAGACAAAGATTTAAGAGGTTCATAATTGGAGTTATTTTCACTCTCATTTTTCTCAGAAGAAGAGCTTTCTCCCTGCTTCTGTTTCCCCTGGCTCTTGCTGGAGAAAGCGTTTGGCTTGGGACCCTTCAAGCTCGTCCTTCGATTTATTAGCAACTGAGTTATCATTACTTTGAGGTCGTTGATAGACTTTTGCTAGACTCAGAACATCTCTCGCTGCTCTTTTTGCAATCGAGCTTGCTCCTCGAACCTCTTAGCCACCTCTTCTGGAGTTCCGGCCATATATGCAAAGGCCTCCTTCTCCATATAAGAGTTGGATGACTGAGATTCAGCGATAGCGGAGTGCTCATTGCTTGCTTCAATCACTCTGGATAGGGTATTGTAGTCTACCAAGCCTATAGCTCCAGTTTGAATGTAAGTATATTGATAGATTCCTTCTGGTTCAAGCAATATTTCTTTTAAACTTGAGGAATGTTCCACATCAGAATCCTCAGGACTGATAGCCAGTTACTTTTCCTTTGACTTGCTTGGTGTATTGCTTGGACCCACCTTGTTCAAAGTCACCTGGGGATATTCTACGTCAGTGAATAATTTCTTCTCGCGGGAGTGGTGCCTTTTGGCTGAGTTAGAAGGTTGGTCCGCAGATAATCGATTGAAGACCGACAGTTTGCTCGTATGAGAGCTGTAATGGCACTTGGAGAGTACTGCTGCAATGAGCCGCTCACAGCAGATTGGGGGATGTTTGATGAACACCCATCTTTCGAGTTAAATAATCCCTCAGATCTGTTATAGGGGTATCTGAAGAACTAGCCTCGAACACATAGGGGTGAGGGTTTTTCAGTTCAGTACTGTTCTTGGCCACTTGAGGCTTAATTTGAGCTTCGCATTTCTATAATGAAATGTAAAGGTCGCGTGTTGGTGTGGCCTTCATCTGGACTCTCGCATTCTGCAGGAGAAAAGCGGACCTCACATTTTAGCCGAATTATAGGCAGGACGCGGGTCTCACGCTCTGTAGGAGAAACACGGACCTCGCGCTTTGGCATTGCGATGTACGCTTGACGAACGCGAGTCTTGCATTGTGCGAGTGAAACATAGGTCTGACCCTTACATTCAGTGCTAGTGGCACAGACTATAACTGTCATGTCTTCTACTTGCTAACGACGAGCGCGACATTTTTGTCGACGTTCAGCATTCCGGGTTTAGTCGCAGGGGCTATTGGGAACCCCCAGCAACCCAGAGTTGCAAAGTTTTAATAGGAGAGTGACAGCTAGATTGATCTTCACCATCATTTTGACCATGAGTCATGGCACAGATCTCTTGAGAGACATTGGTGCAAACATGTTAGCTTCATGGGAGTTTTTCAGAACCTCACTCAAAGTGGCGCTGCTTGCTTTGTGAACAAGTGTGCGAGTCACTTTTGGAGAAGAGAGAAGCTCTCAACTTCTTTTGGTCGAACTCAACAACGAGCGATTTGATCGTTGATCGAATGAGCCTGGGTTCAACTTGCGCTACAACATTCTCATTGGTAGAGAAACTGGTCCTCAACAGAGTCACCATGTTCTATTTGAATGGAAAAAATCGAGGTAAAATTTCTTTGAGTGGATGAAAAATTACAACGGATCAGTCCGATTACAATGAGGAAAGAGTTTTGAGTGGATCTCTCCCTTATTTAAAGTCAGGTTCTTAATGTAGCGATGGAGAGTTGATTGAGCTGGAACCTGCACACAAAATACAGAATTTCAGAACTTTAAGATAGAAAGTGCAAGGTGCTCAATACTACCGCTATAGCAAGTGGCTATGCGGGTCGTGATCCACAAGGAGGGACTAGCGATGGAAGCTTGTTTAGCAAGTTCTTTTTTATGCTACCATTAATGGTTAAAGTTCTTCTTTAGTTTCTTAAAAAGAAAATAAAAATAAATTACAATGAAGTTAGGCAGAAAGTGAGAGATTGGGAAGATGGAGAAACCAGAATTGGATATGTACAAAGAAATGGAAAAGGAGTGATAAAAGAAGTGGGTGTTGTTGGTGTTGGTGATCTAAACTAAAGAAATAAAAGAAAAGAAAGAAAAGATTAAAGAAATACTTACCTCCTTTGGTTGATGACTTACCTGGAACTCTTGCATGTTCTACCTTGTTTCGGAGGCGTTCAACGCATAAGCCATAAGATCGAGCTCAGTCCCCATTCGCATTATATCATCAAGACGAACAAGAATGAAATGATACAGAGTCTTGAGGAGGAGAACATCATCATGAAATATCGTTGGCACTCACACAAACATTGTTATACTGATGCTTCTAGATTCACTTGAATGCTCATCATAGCCAAAAGAGGAAAAGTAGAAAGAAGAAGGAAACAAAAGTAAAGACAAACATAAAAAAAAAAGTTACCTTTTATTGCATGCAGAAACGATGGAAGAAAGGAGGAGGTACATCGGTGTCACTCTCAACATAAGCCTCTCTCTCTTACTTACATGAATCTCAATCTAACCTAAGCTTACAAAGAAATTAAAATTACATAAAAAGAAAACAAAAACCTACACTACAAAGAATGAAAAAGTGGACTAAATTCTATCCCTGCATGGTCGTCCCCATTTACAGTGAAAACCCTGCCTTTTATAGGCAAAAACCCAGAGGGGGGAGGCGTGAGGAGATAGGGGAGCAAATGCTCCCCCTAACTCCCTAACAAAGCCGCGAAAACGCGGCTTTGGCCGCGTTTTTGCAGCCAGGGTGTGGCCAGGTGGCCACACCCTGTTGGTGGTGCTCCCCGGCTTCTCAATTTGTATTTATCTTCAGCTGAATTTGCAGTTTAAGTCCGGGATTTTGATGAAATGGCCTTTGATCCTTGGCTTCAACCGATTGATTTGTAGGGATTTGTTCTAACTGATTTTCAACGGATCAGAACCGACCTGATCTGCCCTGATTTACTGAGTTCGAATTAATTCTGATTTAATTCAGAATTTGATGGGCTTTTGGGCTATTTCTCTTCACTCTCCTTTAGGAATGGGGCTGCAAATAAATTAAACATTTAATTAGGAAAAGTAGAGTTTATTCTATAATAAGTATGAGAATATGATAATAAATGTGCAATATTAGTGACCAATCACACCCCCATACCTATCTTTTGCTCGTCCTTGAGCAAAATAACTAAACTATACTAAGGAATATTAGACCACTTTCGCAGGTCACTCGATTGCACAGTGCATGTGCAACAAGCCGTTAAACCTCTAGGTTTTCCCTAGAGGACGAGTTTGTCTCGTGAGGGTTTTCAGTGGATTACATCCACAAAATCCATAAAGAAAGAGAAACAAAGAGTTAGTATTTTCAAAAAGCATTTTGAAAGAGAAAAATATTTGAAATATAATTGTAAGATTTAAGTAATCTATAAGTTATAGGAAAACTGAATTTTTCATTCTTAAACTTAGTCTCTATTCAAAAATATGTTATCAATCAAAGTAAGGAGTCAAATTGTACTTCTCATCTAGTCTATTACTTTACCCTGAGTCATATGCACCATCATGACTGTGAAAATTTTGACTAAAGGTTCATTAACTCTAACTCTTATCTTTTATATATATATATATATATATATATATATATATATATATATATATATATATATATATATATATATATATATATATATATATATATATATATATATATATATATATATATATATATATCTTTTTTGTGGTATTATTCCTTAGTTCTATTAGGCTTTCTAATCTGCCCATGTAACGAGCGTTTAATCGATGACTCCCAAACCAAACGGTCTTAGGGCACCGGGTGAGAAAACACCCAAGGACTTAAGGACTCGAGCAAACAAGGCCACAAAATTAAGGATTTTATTATATGAACCCCTTTTAGGCGTGAATACTTATGCTTTATTAGGCACAAATACCCAGCTTAATCAGAAGATTTTTATATATTTTTTTCCCAAACTTATCTAATCATCTTTCGCATAAATACTAAGGCTTGCATAGGCCAAAATACCTAGCTAATCAATAATTAGATTTGTTCATCGTTCATAGATATATTTTTTCTTTTTTCTTTTTTTTAATAAGGCATAAGAATCTTTGTTTTTGAATCCTAAGTGTGTAAGTGTATGAAGTGTGCATATTTCATTAAGGTAAAGATCAAGATTAAATTACTTTGACAAATTATCTTCCTAACCCTAAAAATCAAACAAATAATCTTATTTTGACCAAGTATAAGAAATCTTAATTTTGATTTTTCTATTCCTTAAAATTGACTCAATTTCTTACAAAAAATATGTCAAAATATTGTTTCTATTTTCAAAAAGTTTTAAAAGTAAAGAATTTTTTTTAATAAAAAGAAAAAACCTAAGTTATGTTAGACCCTCCCCCACACCTATCTCATGCATTGTCCTCAATGTATGAATTAATGCATGGATGCATGAAAAAGAAGAAAGGGAAGGAATATACTACCTTAAGGTGGTGGTTCTAGTGGTGGTCTGATTGGTCCATGAAATGCGGCCCAATCGACTTGTCGTGGAGTTCGGAGGAACCTACCAGAAATTTCTCTAATATAACCTACTAAAATGATATATACATGAATGATTTTTATTAAATATTTTACCCCATCTAATTTCCAAATTCCATAATTAATTTCGGAGTCAATTTTGTCAACCGCCTTGTCCAAAATGGAGTGTGAAAAGATAGAAAGATTGACTTGGACTCAGGAAGCACTGGAACTGATACCGACTCAGGAAAGTGACTTAAGTCAAGTAAAGGTTCAGGAGTCGAGATTGGCTCAGGAAGTGGGTCCAAATCAAGAAGGTCTGTTTGGATTTAAGGAATTGGTGTGAAGTGAGGAAGTAGGAAGTAAGATTTATTTCCTTAAGAAAAAGGGAAATGAGTAGTAAGTTTTCTGGTGTTTGGATGGTTGTAAGTGTGGTTTGGAAAATGTTTTGTCGTTTCGGTGTTTGGATGGTAATGAAAAGTGGAAATGGAAAAGTTGACCACAAAGTTGACCGCAAAATAATATTAAAATAAAAATTAATTAAGAAAAATAAAAAATAGATTGTAATTAGAATGCAAGTGAGATTTACATGACCAAAAATTAACTGTTTTATGCTATAACTTATTATAAATGAGATTTACATGACACAAAATTAACTGTAGCACTCTGGAAGTGAGAAAATGGTTGTGTAAAAGAGAGATGAAAAAGGGAAAGGGGGTTTTTATTTTCCTTTTTCGGTGTTTGGATAGATAGGGAAATGAGCAATTATACTTCCCCACTTCCTCACTTCACTCCGATTCCTTACATCCAAACACGCCCGAAGTAGAAACTCAAGTCCACATTCAGTTTCCCACAATGGAATGTGACTTAATATTGGTGATTCAAGTTCAAGAATGACAGGTGAGGGAATCAAAACTGACTCTAAAATATTACTCAAGTCGGGTAACAAAATAGGAGTCAATATTGATTCGGGAATTTGAACTGGATCACAAATTTGAGAATCTAGGTCACATTTCTCATTGAGTTCAATTTCATAAAAATGAGAACTTGCCAATTTGTCAATAGGACTTTCAAAAGTGTGAAATTGGTCAAGTTCAATATGATGATCATCAAAGATGGGTGATTCAATTTCATGATGAATTGGCACAGGATCCAATATTGACTCGGGAAAAAGATTGAAATCAGGTGAAGACACCAGAGTCATTATCAAATCAGGAAGTAGAATTGAATCACTAAATTGAGGTTCAGGATCATATTCATTCTCAAGTTCTATTTCAAGAAAGAAATAACTTGCCAAACTGTCAATATCATTTTCAAAATTTGGAGTTTGGGCAAGTTCAAATGATTGTGCTAAAATGGAACCTTGTTTTCCAAAATAACATGACTCTTCAACTCTAACATAATGGTTAACGACATCAGAACTGGCCAAACGGTGAGAACGTAGAGTTTAGACCATCATATCTATGTCATGATTATGAGCGTTTTGAGCCTGAGTCATGGCTTCAAGCATCTTTTCATAGTTGATAGGTTCATCGTTTTATTGTGATTGGTCTTGAAAAGATGAAGTGTTGTTTTAGAATTGGTGATAAAATTGTGAGTCCATCAGATTTTGTGATTGTTGTTTGGACTCACGCATACTCATTTCCAAAATTGAAGATTTTCTATTTTGGACTGATGGAGCTGAGTATGAATCTTGAAAATATTGTGGACAAGGTGGATAAGGAGGACAAGTTGGTTGAAAATTGGACTCGGGGGAGGTGAATCGCCACTGACTCTGTAAAGAGTTGAAATTATTCTGAAAATTATGGTTATATAATTGGGGGCATGGGTTATATTGATTCAGATAAGACCAATCCGGCACACTAAGTTGGTTAAAGTTATGATATGCCGGGTTGGTAATATCTGAAAAAGAGTTGGTGTGTAATATGGATTACCATTAAAATTGAAAAATTTGTTGTTATAAGCCATATCACACAATAAAACACAAACAAAGAAGAAAAAAGAAAAAAACAAACAAACAAACAAATAAGCAAACAAAAAAGAAAAAATTCTAATCTAAGTTAGGGTAGACCTTTGACCTAGACGACTCCTAACTGGTTAGACTGTCCATAGGAGGTATAATGCAGACTTTGACCACAAGCTAATCAGCCAGGTCAGGGCAAGATTGGTGGGAGGTTATCCGTCAAAGACGTTCCTTAATTAAGTAACCACCAACCTTTGGGCTTTCGGCCCTTAATCCCCTTCCTAGACAATGATTTGGCAGGAGTCAAATTCCAACACCTTTCCCCCTTAGGATAATCTCCTAATTGAGTCCGAGATGTCCCTAGGGCCAACGTCTACTTATTTTTAGTTAGGCTTGGTTAGTGAGTGAGGAGATTGTTTGTGGGCTAAGAGAGGGTAATGACTTCCCCACCTTAACTTGTTTATAGGACAAGCCCTTAGATCAATTTAGTGTAGTGTACAAGAAAAGCAACACTTAAGCAATGTAAACAATCCAAAAGTGTTCTTATACTAGATGCTATGCACACGTACCTTTACTCCAGCACTCTTCAACAGTAAATAGAAAATGTAATGAAATAGACACGTGCCTAAATGCAAAGTCTAAATCAATTTTTAGCATTTACAATCATCATTTTACTGTTGAGGTTAGAAAGTAAATACAGTGAAATAAACAAGGGAATAAATGCTACAGATATTTAAACTACGCAATTCAGCCAACCTGCAGAAAATATAGGTTAGTAGTTCACTCAGTTTGCCATAGGACTGTAGCAAATCTGAGTGCTTCTTGGCTCTGCTTTCTTGAGCAGAGTCCAAGGCCACTTATGTGTCCACTGCAGCAAGAATTCCTTATTGTTAAAATTGTACAAAAAAACAAAGAAGAAAGTTAACCAAAAATATAAACTTTAAAGAGAATTACTTACCGTCCCTCCCCGGCAACGGTGCCAAAATTTGATTGAGCTAAAACCTACACACAAAATACAGAATTTTAGAACTTTAAGATAGAAAGTGCAAGGTGCTCAATACTACCGCTATAGCAAGTGGCTATGCGGGTCGTGATCCACAAGGAGGGACTAGCGATGGAAGCTTGCTTAGCAAGTTCTCTTTTATGCTACCATTAATGGTAAAAGTTCTTCTTTAGTTTCTTAAAAAAAATAAAAATAAATTACAATGAAGTTAGGTAGAAAGTGAGAGATTGGGAAGATGGAGAAACCAGATTGGATATATACAAAGAAATGGAAAAGGAGTGATAGAAGAATGGGTGTTGTTGGTGTTGGTGATCTAAACTAAAGAAAAAAAAGAAAAAAAAGAAAAGATTAAAGAAATACTTACCTCCTTTGGTTGATGACTTACCTAGAACCCTTGCATGTTCTACCTTGCTTCGGAGGCATTTAACACATAAGCCATAAGATCGAGCTCAGTCCCCATTCGTATTACATCATCAAGACGAACAAGAATGAAATGATACGGAGTCTTGAGGAGGAGAACATCATCATGAAATATCGTTGGCACTCACACAAATATTGTTATACTGATGCTTCTAGATTCACTTGAATGTTCATCATAACCAAAAGAGGAAAAGTAGAAAGAAGAAGAAGGAAACAAAAGTAAAGATAAATATAAAAAAAAAGTTACCTTTTATTGGTTGAAGAAACGATGGAAGAAAGGAGGAGGTACATCGGTGTCACTTCAACATAGGCCTCTCTCTCTTACTTACATGAATCTCAATCTAACCTAAGCTTACAA
>JAVJIF010016539.1:137500-155777 GCA_038442645.1 Agave tequilana
GTGTACTAGTACATGATAAGACTTGAAGATGGACTCGGGATGTATATTTATATGTTGATCAAAAACTTGATTTTGGACTTTAGTTTTTGAGGTAAGTAAGTAAAATATATTTTCTATTAAGAGACGTATTCTTGTAGACGTATATGTAGTATATGAGTTGAATTGTTGAGATTTAATTTGTAAAGTTGATAAGTAGGCTGATGTTGGCTGAAAATTTGATAAATGATTATTAGGCCATACTCCTAATTATAGTGAAGATGCAGCCAAATTTTTTGGTGATTATCTGAGAGATTTAGTATGCTGATAAATTTAGAGATGTTATGAAGAATGTGAAATTAATTATGATAATTTGATGATTAAAAACTGAGACCGTTACAGTTGGTATCAGAGCTTAGATTTGATAGAACGGTAAACGTAGTTAAGGATTCAGATTGCATATTAGGAACTGACATGTATGTTTGCATTTGTATGAATGTATGTGTGAAGTGTTGTAAGTAGTCTAAGAGCGTAGTGGGTTTTTACGTATATGATTAATCTTGAAATGCGTGATATTGATTATTTTCTCGCATTTGAATGAAGATATACCTACATGTCTTGATTTGAATGAGTTATGCTTGGCGTTCAGGCTCTCAGTGTGTGCTTCCAGTGTATGAGACACTGGATTAAGGAAGCGGTTGAAATATTAAGCAAGTCAAGATTAAATCAGAACGAAAAAGTCTCATTAAAATTTGATTGTGAAATAATTGAAATTCGGATAAAAAAATATAAGAGATATGTCATATTGAAGAATTATAGACTTTTAGTATTATTTTGAGAGAATCTTTAAATAGGTATGTCTTATAATGTGGGGTTATTATATGAGAGAAGTTTGATGTAGTTTTTTTTTATTTTCTAGATGAGAGAGTCTGAGGATATAGAGTCTCAAATACAATCAATGATGCAAAGAATATAATGTTGGGTCCACCAGTATCTGAGAGAATTGATAATATAAATGAGATTGAGGTAAAATTCAAGTGATGGAGTCTCAAACTGAATCTGAGCAACATATAGCTATAGAAGAACTCCATACAGTGTTTATCTATCGAGGAATTCATTGGGATGCAGGATGGATGAATCTTTGAGATCTTTTGTATGTTTACATTTTTACTATAAGAGTTAATAGGAAAAAAGTATGGTTGTGAAACTTTTGTGTATGTAATGTAATTATAAATAATCAAACACTTGTTCAGAATTTAAATATTCTTCTTTATTTATAGGAAAATTTCTTGTTTTTAATCTCTAAATGTGTGAATCATGTGCGCAAAGATATGAATCATTTACAAGCAGAGAGATTACTCCCTCAAATAGAAAAGATATTAACGTAATGAGATACACTGAGAATTAGAAAGTGTCTTTTACTTCTTTGATGTTTCAAGAAGAAGAGGAACATTAATGGAAGATGATTAAGGACGGTGTAGAAGTCTCTGAATAAAAGATTATGTATAAATTTCTTGTTAAGTAGTATATACTAAAGACAGCTGGAGATAAATTAGTACTAGAATTTCAAGAACTAAAATAATGAATATTAAATTACAGTTGAGTACAGTAGACCCCCTCTAATGGATGGGCAATTAGAAAAAAAATATTTATATATTAGAAGACATGATGAGGATGTGTAAAAATCTGACTTGACCAAGTCTTTTTGCAGCATCTTTGATTTTCTAATCTGAAACAATAATCACAACGTTTCTTAAAACAAAAACTTAGCATGCTTCATTCTTCCACTATAAGAACTTATAGGTTGTTCTGATGTCTATGACTGGATGATGATTATGTTATTGAATTTTACATTTTTAAAATAGGAGAGTGTAGTCAATTTATTGTAATTATAAAGGAACATAAAGTTTCCCTAAATGTTCTTAATCGAACTATGTTATTCCTAGATTAAAAATTTGAGAAGGATTTTGGAGGAAATTAGGATAAGTATCTACCCTCAATAGAAATTGATTATAATAATAATTGACAATCTACTATCGATATGCCTCCATTTGAAGCTTTATATGATCAAAGACATAGATCAACAATCTGATGGAAAGAAACAAAAAAAAGAATATTTGACTTAGGAATAATCCAAGAAAATGCTAAAAAGATCAAATAAGTGAGAAAATGATGAAATATTGTTTAGAGCAAGCAAAAGACCTGTGCGGATCAACAAGTTTTGGAACTCTTAAAAAGTTATTTCTGAGTCATCTGTAATGAAAAGCGTGATACATGTCGGTAAGAAAAACAATTTAATTCTTGATATATTTAACCATCTGAGATACTAGACCGAATTGGACTTACTACATACCGATGGGTTTTACAACTAGATTTGGACTATCACAAGTACGCCTCAGAAATATTTTTTCTCCCTTGACAAACCACAGGTGTAATTGCCAACTCAAAGCTACGTAATGTATTTCAAGTTTCGCAGTTAAGAAAATATGTACAGGGCCCCAATTATAGTATCTCTTATAAGCATTGCAAATTCAAAAGGATATATCACATGTTAAAGAACCAATACAAGTTCTGGACCAAGGTAAACCAGTTGAGGATCAAATCATTCTTCTAATATCCGTACTGTGGACAAGCCAATAATTTGTAGAAGTTGCTAGAGACTAGAAGATGAAACACGGTGATCCTAACCTTATTAATTCTGAAGTACGCCAAGTTTCAGGAGCGAAACTTTTTTAAGGGGGTAGAATTCTAGCACCCGATTTTATTTAATCCTTATACATTTTTCTATCTAATTTCCTTTATCATATGATTAATGGGAAACTTAGAGAACAAATCTCTATTTATTGTAAGTAATTAATACACACACACACAGGCGAATGTGAATAATGGAGGTATACACATGTAAATACTTTGGTGTGTGATCGTACACGTATATTACATTTTTTATCAGTACATTCCTACACTTATTGTGTAATAAATCTTCTAATTACCTTGTCTTAATGTTTAACTCATGCAGGATATGATTAATAAAGGAAGAGAAGATAATAACAAATAAATACTAGTTAAATCAGATTTATATAGATCTACTTGGTTAGCTGAAGATTATTACAAATCTAATCCAACTAAATCCAATTTAGTTGGATTTATTTTATTAGCTGGGAAATCAAGGAGATAGAGGCAAATCCAGAAGTCCAAAGGCAATCCTATCAATGTACAAAGGAATATCTAAAGGATTGGAATGTATATTCAGAAGATTGTGAGAGATAAATCACAATCTAACTGAAGATTAAGGGATAAAATAAAAATTTATCTCCAATCTTATCTCCAGCCTTATCAGAAGTTCTTTTCTGTTGAGTGAGAGATTTTGCCCCTATTTTCATATGCTCTCCCTTATCCAATTTTGGTTATAAATACCTACATTTCTTAAGGAAAAGGGGCACCACTCCAGCAGAGAGAGCTTAGGCTAGGTTTTGTTTTAGTTTTAATTTTTATTTTAATATAATTTTCAGAGTTATTTATGTAACTTAGAGGAGAAAGAGTTTCATGAGAGAATGAGAGTGAAAGTTGTACTGAGAGTGGCATCAGCGTAAGTATTCTTCTTTTCTTCATTTTTACTTGATTTAATCTAGAGTTGCATTCTTGTTCTTCATTTTTATTTTTTTCTACTTTCTTCTGAGGTATTTGTAAATCCAAATGACTCCCATAGCCTCGAAATGGTCTTGCCCTTGCAAGTGCGATTGATGGCTTATGGTGATGGATAACTATTTCTAAATTAGTTTAAGCTTGTACCTTTATTTCATAGTTTAGAATAGGAATGGGGAAGATCTTATACGCCATACTTTGATTGCCTTCAAGCCAAGGTAAATCATTGCAACGGATCCAAGGTAAGCAAGTGCCAAAGAGGTAAGTAAGTATTTTAGTTTTTTTTTGCTTTCTTATTTTAATTTCTTAGTTTAGAATCCTAGTTCAAAAATAGCTCTTTCTTTTCCATTTTGATTCTTTCTTTTAACTTAGTTTTTCCTTTCTTTTACAATAACACCAACACAATCACCATCTTCTTCTATCTTTCACACTTCTCTAAATTAACATAGATATCATTTTTCTTTTCTTTATAAAAATATAGAAAAACTTTTAAACAGTTTAGTTACTAAAAAGAAACTTATCAACACGCTTCCATCATAAGTCCCTCCTTGTGGATCACGACCCGCATAGCCACTTGCTATAGAAGTAAAATTGAGAGCCTTACATTCACATTTCTAAATTCTATATTTTTCTGTACGGGTTCAAACTCATTCAGTGTACATGTATGAATACATATATTATATTTATTTATATATGCAAGTGAGTGGAAATATGAGGTGTTTTGATCAAGGAGGAGGTGGCGAAGAATGGTTGTACATGGAAATTAGAAAACACAAGTGATTTCATGAGGAATTTTTGGTGTAAAATATATAGTGTAAATGAAAGAAAAACTCCCATTCTTATCCTTTCACTCTCTTTCATAATCTCTATATCTCTCTCTCTGTATCCCACATAGTAAACTCTAGCCTTAACTCATATCTTTCTCTCTTGGTGGCCGATAGTGTGGCTTAGTGACTGACGCATCTCTCTCTCTCTCTCTCTCTCTCTCTCTCTCTCGCTCTCTCTCTCAATGCCCTCTCTATAGCCATCTCTCCCTCTTTTCTCGTCAGCGTCTGAAGGGACAGCCGGCTGTGGAAGCCGGCGGTGCTGACCAGCGGGAGGCTGACGGTGGTGGACAGAGGCAGGGCGCGGGCACGCAGAGGGCACACACATGGTGTAGTTTTAGGATGATATCTCGACCATTTGAAGTCTGATTCACGCAATTTTTGAAATATTAGATTCTTGAAGACGAGATCTACGCGTATACACCAACACAAGAGATGGTGACCTGAGAAGAAGATGCAGCTAGGGAGGCCAGCCAAGACTTAAACGCGCAGAGTTTCACCAGCAACGAGAAGTGCACATGACGTAGGCAATTGTGTTAGACTTGTTGAGTACCAAGGTTAATTCAGTCACCACTTAACTAAAATTATGTTAAGAATATTTAAAGAATAGATTTTGATGTGTATTTGTGAACAGGGATATTAGAGAGATTGGATGGTTGACTGAGTCGGTGATCAACGAAATCGGTGAGTGATTTAACTTTGATCTCACTGGAATAAATAATACAAGAACTTGGTTAAGTCATGGTTGCAATACTAAGGATACAGACTTGCTAATCCTAAATTAAGTTGAGCACATGGGACTTGATTTTATAATAACTAATTATCATGGACATGAATTGTGTGATGGCTATTAACCATGATTGTGAAATTGTTAATTATAATATTCTCTATTAAGAGCGTGAATAGTAACTTGAATTACTAAACTAATTGGAGACTATATAGGGGTGATTATATATACATACCCAATTATCTATACACTTGTACATACACTTATATTTATAATTATCTAATTTCATTTCACTTCAAATTTTCTCCACAAAACTTCTAGAGATTCATTTTTACGTGAAATTAATTCAATCATCACCTTAGATAATCTTGTATAATTTCATTAATTAAGAATTAGAATTAAATTAAGATTATAATTATCAGAATCTTGCAGTTCTACCCCCTTAAAAAAGTTTCGTCCTTAAAACTTCGCATACTTGAAATAAATATGTAAAACCTTCACATTTCTCCTATATACAAAAAAAATCTTTAATACATATCTTCCTCGATTTTCATCTCGAAAATTCATTATCTCTTGATCAACTCAAGACTATGTTCTTACGATCTGACTTAATCCCAACTCGCGTGATATTTTAATTTTTCTCTTACTCTAGTGTCCTATACTACTAACAACTCATATTGAGAGCTCATACCCTCAGTAGAGTATATCTAAATTATGGCATGTGGGTATCATAATCCGAACATAAGGTATGATTAAATATCTCGCGTTTCAAGATTAACCATACACGAAAGAACCACTACCTTCTTAAACTACCCCCATCAAATCACACATTCATTCATACAAATGCACACACATATACATCAATCATAGCAATCAATCTTATTCCAAGATCAACTGTCCTAAGACAAATCCTTATCCTTAAACCTAAGCTCTGATACCAATTGTAACGGTCTCAGATTTAATTAACATGATTACTCTAATCATCCCTTAATATTTCATTACTCTACAGAAATTTCGGTAGCACCTTCCCTAAACTATTGATCTGCCTAATACATTTGTATCATCTTTCAGCTCACCTGGCTTACTTATCATCAAATAAAGACAATACCACCAAAATTTAATCATTATATAGTATCATCTCACAAAATATCATTTACATGCATGCTCAATTTACAATTTCAGCTTGACATCGCCTACTTACATAGATACACAATCCATTCTATTTCAATTATCAATTTCATTATAAATACTTATTAGAGAGATAAATGAATCATTAAGTCCCATACTACAAATTAAGAACAAAGTACCTAACTAACTACAATTAACAAGGTGTATTCTCACATATATACATGATATCTATCAAAACTAGAATTAATATTTACAAGTACACTGATACATGTAAAAGTTTACAAAATAGATAAAAATCTATAGCCAAAATCATACATCTCTACAATATAATTTTTTGCCGCTCTAGTCCAAATATGTACCTCAACGCAACCTGAAAGAAAAAACATCCATCTGAAAGAGGGTGAGCTCAACAGCTCAGTAAGGAAAGTCAAAAGAAAACCAAAGAATGATATACATATTCAATAAGAAGCATGATTTTCTTCAAGTAATAAAGGCAAGTTTGGATGACAAGAGAAACCGGGAATCAATAGCATTCCATAAATAAACAATCAAAACAAATGTCTCTATAGTCTTCGGGGACGTTCTGACTCTTTCGGTCATTGATTTTCTTTAACTTTCTTGAAAATATATTATGCATATTGCAAGGTTTATGAATTATATAAAATATTTTCTCAGTTTTTTATAGTTTGTTACTGAGTTCATCTTACGTATACGCAACATGTATCACACGCATAACTCATACACCACACACGGTACACCAATCACATTATTAAAATCATAAATATAGTTTATCTCTCCAAATAATTTGTTCGCGTTTCGAAGTTCATGAAAAACTCTATCGTTGTTTGAATCACGTACAAGTTATAAAATCTAAATTTTCTAGAATCTTTTTAGCAAAGTGTGTAGTGGTAAGTATAGGATAGAATCCACAGAGACTTGTTCTTGAAAATTTAGTTATTAAAAATTTCACTTTTATCTTATTCTAGTTGAGAAATCCCTTGGATGAAGGTTGGAATTTTGTTTTTTTAAATAAATAAATAAAGATGTTGTAGAAGAAAGCAAAAGCAAAATAAAAATATGAATAAAGTAAAAGAAAAATGAAGAAAGCAAAAGAAGAAAGAAATACTAACCTTTTTGCAAAGAGTTGAATAACCAAAGTAAAATAAGAAATTAAGAGATTGGTACGACGGGAAGAGGAAGATGAACTAGTGAATTTGTTTCTTGTCGTCACCTTGTTGTCTCCCTTCTCCAAGCGATGCTGAAAACAAAAGAAGCTAATAAAAGAAAAGAGATGACTTCATGGAATCAAATATGAAAGAAAAGAATAGCATAAAAAATAAAGAGAAAATTAAAGAAAAACTTAGACTGAACGCCGCAAGATCGTGAAGAAGAATTCTGAATTTTATTCAATAAGCATCAAATACAAAGCCCTTGACCTCTCCAATCTCGCATTACAACGCTCAAAACTCTCTTTTTCTGGCTTTTCAGCCCTCTGGTGTCCTATCTCTCTCAATGAATATGGGTATTTATAGGAAAATAGTGATAAGAGAGAGCGTAGGAAGATAGGAAGAGTTGACTATTTTTGAATTTCAATCTTCCCCTTATCTCTAAACTTGATTTAGCCAGAATTCTGATCTGCAGCTTATTGGCGTGTTGATTGTTAAATATTGCTTATCAGATGATAGAATTCAAAACAGTGATCAACATAAGAGTTGTAGCCCTTTAAATCTTCTTTCTGAATCATCTTGAATCATCAGATTTCAGATTTGGTAGAGAACGTTATGATTCAAATACTAAAATATATCCAGAGAGAATCCAAGTCAAGCTTGCTTCATCTCATCCGTTGATCTCTCCCTATCCATTTATCCCTCTGTATTTGATATTATCCTCGGTTGATCTTTAGTTAACCAAAATGGATTTATAGAAACCTGAATTTTATCGGTTTTCATTTGGTGTTATCTTTCTGATTTGCTCAGATCTTCAGCTGAAGATTTGTCCCAATCCTTGATTTGTTCTAACTAGATCTGGGATCATCCTCAGCTAACCAAATAGATCCAGTTAAATCTGATTTTAACTGGTATTTATTTGGTTTAATCCTCTTTTTCTTCATTATTATCTTCTACAAAATAGACATTTAAGATAAAGAAATTAGCAGATTTATTACACGATAAATGTAGGAGTGTAATGAAAAGAATGCAAAATATGTGTACGATCGCATCCCCACACCTATCTTTTGCTCGTCCTCAAGCAAAACAACAAAACTAGACTAAAAATTATTAGACCACTTTCGCAGGTCAGGCAATTGCACTGAGCATGTGTAACAAGCCTTTAAACCTCTAGGTTACCCTTAGAGGAAGAGTTGTAGTCTCCTGAGGGTTTCAGTGGATTACACCCACAAAATCCATAAAGAAAAGAAATAATTTGTTAGTATTTTTGAAAATACATTTTGAAAAGAAGAGAAAATATTTGAGAAGTATTTTTACAAGTATTAAGCAACTTGTAAGTTATAAGAGTATCGAATTATTCGTCCCTAGACTTAGCCTCTATTCAAATATTTGTTATCAATTAAGGTTAGGAGTAAAATTGTATTCTTATCTAGTCTATTATTTTATCTTAAGTCATATGCATCCTGTGACGGTGAATATTTTGACTAAGCGTTCTTCAACTCTAATTCTTATGCCTTATTTGTATATATACTGGTGGTAATATTCCTTAGCTTTCTTAGGCTTTCTAATTTGCCCATGTAATGAGCTTTAGTCGGTGACTTCCAAGCTGGACGGTTTTAAGGCACCACGTGAGAAAACACCCTAAAGACTTAGGACTCGAGCAAACAAGGCCACAAAACTAAGGATTTATTTGGTGATATGAACCACTTTAAGGCGTGAATAATCATGCTTTATGAGGCACAAAAATCCAGCTTAATCAGAGGATTCTTATTATATATAAAATATATATTTTTCTTCTTTTTTTCCTTTTTTTTCTTCTTTTTTTTTTGAAGGCATAAGAATCTTTGTTTTTGAACCCTAAGTATGTAAGTATATAAAAGATGCATATTTATCAAGGTAAAAATCAAGACTGGATTACTTTTTCAATTTTTTCTTCCTATCCCTAAAAATTAAACAAATATTCTTATTTTAACCAAGTATAAGAAATCATAATTATGATTCTCTTATTCCATAAAATTAACTTAATTTCTTGCAAAAATAAGTCAAAGTATTATTTTTCTTTTCAAAAAGTTTTTTTTTGTAACAAAGAAATTTATATATATATATTTTTAATATTTATTATTTTATTATTTTTATTGAAAACTTAAAAGAAAACCTATGTTATCCCTCCCCCACACTTAAACGTGACATTGTCCTCAATGTTAAAATGTATGCTCATTATGCTAGCGTTGAAAATGAACAAAATAAGGGGCAGATAATACCTTAGGAGCTGCATTAAGCATATAAGTTAAGGGATAAGAGTAAATAAAAAGATGAAGGCACACCCCCAATTTTGGATAAAAGCATCTCTCTATAGAAAAGTAATAGAAACTCTAGAAAGGAAAAAAATAAAAAAATAAACTTTCTATAGAAAACAACATTTCTGGGTTGCCTCCCAGCAGCGCTAAGTTTAACGTCTTCAGCCAGACACAATCACATGTCACTCAACCTCTATGGATGGCCTTCCGATGTTGGACCAGAAAATTGAACAGTTTTCTTGTGTGGTCCTTGAGGCGGAACAATGGTGCATTCGAGAATGTTAAAATATGTGTCTAAGATTTTTTAATTTGAGTGCAAAATTTCTTGAGTAATGTGGTATAGGCAGGCAATTGTTTAGTGACATTTAGGAGTGGAATGTCAATTTTGACAAGTTTGTTATCTTCTAACACTTCAGCCATCATAGTCTTACTCTCATCCAATTGAAGGGACTGATCTAGATATTTGGTAAAGTATTCACAGAGTACATCAGATACCTCAATGGTTGTCTTAATTTGTGATCCCATAAAAAATTCATAAGGAGAAATCAATTCTTTCTGATTTTGCTGCCTAACAGTAGACTCTAAAAGTGTGTCAATTTTGAAATCGTCTACTTGACCTCGATCCTTTTCGTCTATTTTATTGATCTCAACCCAATTTTCAAAAGATCGATTATTAGATAGCTCATCAAAAGTGAAGATACTCAAATCAAATTTTATTTTTTCAAAGGGAACTTTAGACTTGAGCTCCTCAACAAATGTCTTCTCAAAACACTCATCCTTAAACAATTCTTCAAGAAACATAGGCTCATCATCCACACATACATCCTCAACATTATGATCAACATGCTTCAAAGATGTTGTGTGCATTACCAAATCATCCTTAACCAATTCATCCAAAAATATTGAGTCATCATCAAAGAATTGTTCAATTAGTGGCTCATGGCAAAACAGAGTGTCAAGCTCATTGATATCTCTAGCATCCTGTTCAAACTTTTTAATTTGATTTAAGTGAATTGATGAGGGCACTGGTTCCAGATTTGAGTCAACATGTGGTGTGGACTCTTGTGGTATGTCAAGTGGTTCACTTGATAGCACTGATGGAACTCTTTAGTTTGATCTGGAATTAGGATTGAAGCAGGTTGATTGAGATAACTCGTTTTTTCATTAAAATGCATATCTCTGCGAACACTTGTCTCAAGTAGCTCTTGATTAAGTTGATTGTTTTGCAGTATATATTATTGCATGATTTCTATACTTTTCTCTAATGTGCCTTGTAAATCCTCATTCCTGTTATCAAATCCCCAAGATGAAAGTGATGGTTCAATGTAGGACTAATTTGGTTGATATGATTGATCCATGAATATTGAGGACAATTCCAACCCTCATAATTGAAGTTTGATGGACAGGGTTCGTTCGTAGGTCCTTGAAATGTGTCGAATTGATTTTTATCTAGTCCTAACGAATACCCTATTGAAGGACACTGTTCTGAATGATGAGATAAATCATAGCAGTGATGACCCCACATGGGAGGATGAGATGAATAAGATGAAATAGTAGGTTGGTTGTTGCCATGAAAGCTCAGAGGTGAGGATGGTGGAAGAGAATGAGGAAATGACCTATCATGATAATAGTTGTAAATATCTTGATTTGGATAGGCCATGAGAGGAAAGAATTTCAAAATGATAGAAGGGTAAAAGGATGGATGAAAATTAATTTTTTTTAACTTATTTTTTTATTTTTATTGCACATGCAAATGACTCAACCAATCAATTGCAATCAAGTGTTTTCTTTATCTTGAATCTAATTTAAAGGTAATCAATTTTTTTCAACCACTAATCTTAAAAGAATAGAATTCTCCCCAGTTAGACAGCTCCTAACTGGGTTGGAAGGATTGTGGGTTTACCGGTCAAACCCGTCAAACAAGCGATTCGGCTCTCACCCCAGGCTAGGCACTTACTAAATTCAGCCACCTTTTCTTAGACAAGGAAGTTCCTCGGTCCTTCTTCTAGGCCAGGCACCGTCGCAATAGCTAAGTCACCCTTTCTAGATAAGAAAGTCCTCTTTCGCGAGCTTGAAAGTGTTCACCGGAGTCTTCCCAGAATAGTTCCACTTAAATGAGCTTGAAATCCTAGTGGCTGAGTTCTAATTGATTTTAAATTAGTTCAAGCTTGGAAAAAAACTTATATGCGGTTGTGATTTTTGAGCCAAGGAACGGGTGATGAAATCCCGACCATATGTGAGGGGGGACAGCTCTTAAGATCTTTTTATGCAAATATGCACTAATGCAACACAAAATTCAATCAATAAGCACCTCTAAAATCTCACTGATAAGAGATTCGTGGGTAGAGTTAGAAAATACTAACCTTTCTGGCGACTCTGAAGCAAGCAAATTTTTATTTACTTTTAGCAAAGCAATATGTCATAAGCAAGCAAGCTTCTTCTTGTGCAAGTCTTCCTTTGTTCATGCAATATCCTTGCAAAAGAAAATTTGAAATTAAATCTTAGGGATGGAAAGAAAAATAATAAAATTTTTTTAAGATTTAACTTTCTGAATTTTTTTCTAAAATTTTTTTAAATTTTTTAAATTTTTTAATATTAAACTAGAAAAATATTAGATGTTGATTTTCAAAACTAAAAATTTTCACAAGTCCCCGGCAACGGCGCCAAAAACTGTTCGTGTTTCGAAGTTCATGAAAAACTCCATCGTTGTTTGAATCACGTACAAGTTATAAAACCTAAACTTGCTAGAATCTTTTTAGCAAAGTGTGTAGTGGTAAGTATAGGATCGAATCCACAGAGACTTGTTCTTGAAAATTTAGTTATTAAAAATCTCACTTTTATCTTATTCTAGTTGAGAAATCCCTGGATGAAGGTTGGAATTTTGTTTTTTAAATAAATAAATAAAGATCTTGTAGAAGAAAGCAAAAGCAAAATAAAAATATGAATAAAGTAAAAGAAAAATGTAGAAAGCAAAAGAAGAAAGAAATACTAACCTTTTTGTGATGATTTGAATAACCAAAGTAAAAAAAAATTAAGAGATTGGTACGAAGGGAAGAGGAAGATGAACCAGTGAACTTGTTTCTTGTCGTCGTCCCTTCTCCAAGCGATGCTGAAAACAAAAGAAGCTAATAAAAGAAAAGAGATGACTTCATGGAATCAAATATGAAAGAAAAGGATAGTATAAAAAATAAAGAGAAAATTAAAGAAAAACTTAGACTGAACGCCGCAAGATCGTGAAGAAGAATTCTGAATTTTATTCAATAAACATCAAATACAAAGCCCTTGACCTCTCCAATCTCGCATCACCACGCTCAAAACTCTCTTTTCTGACTTTTCAGCCCTCTGGTGTCCTCTCTCTCTCTCTCAATGAATATAGGTATTTATAGGAAAATAGTGATAAGAGAGAGTGTAGGAAGATAGGAAGAGTTAGCTATTTTTGAATTTCAATCTTCCCCTTATCTCCAAACTTGATTTAGTCAGAATTCTGATCTGCAGCTTATTGGCGTGTTGATTGCTGAATATTGCTTATCAGATGATAAAATTCGAAACAGTGATCAACATAAGAGTTGTAACCCTTTAAATCTTCTTTCTGGATTATCTTCAATCATCAGATTTGAGATTCGGTAGAGAAAGGTATGATTCAAATACTAAAATATATCCAGAGAGAATCCGAGTGAAGCTTGCTTCATCTCATCCGTTGATCTCTCTCTATCCATTTATACCTCTATATTTGATATTATCCTCGGTTGATCTTTAGTTAACCAAAATGGATCTATAGAAATCCAAATTTTACTGGTTTTCATTTGGTGTTATCTTTCTGATTTGCTCTGATCTTCAGCTGAACATTTGCCCCAATCCTTGATTTGTTCTAACTTGATCTGGGATCATCCTCAGCTAACCAAATAAATCCAGTTAAATCTGATTTTAACTGGTATTTATTTGGTTTAATCCTCTTTCTCTTCATTATTATCTTCTACAAAATAGACATTTAAGACAAAGAAATTAGCAGATTTATTATACGATAAATGTAGGAGTGTAATGAAAAGAATGCAAAATATGTGTACGATCATAATTCATATATCACAAAATATACTTGTATATCACATAATCAATCACACTTGGTAAGATACATATCATATATTATCTGTTGGCCCAAGGGTCCATCACTCTAGTTTTGATGATAATTAAACTTATGTAGTTATTGTACTAATGATCATGTATTTTTTTAGTTGCAGATTTCATCAAAATCATGTTTTAGTGTTTAGCTTCAACAAGAAATTTAAAGTTAAGTTTTAAAGCTAATTAGTATTGATTCAAGAGCTCAAGCTTAAAGAACACATCAAGCAATCAAGAAAGAGTCTAGCTTAAAAGAATCAAGTTTGATCGAGTCAAGATAAAGAAAAAGATTTTCTTCAAGAAGAAGACTCTACTTTGTACGGATGATAGATTTTTTGTAAAGTATAAATTAGATTTGATTGCTCAAGCTTATACATACACCCAAAGTTTGATATTTGTTTTTAAAACCAAAAGTTTCAGTTTTGGTTTAACTCGTTTTGGTTTAACCAGCTTACGTTTTTATGTTTATTATTTTAGAAAAACAAGTTTTATTTCAAAATAATTTTTATATCTTAAAAAGAAATTTACATGTTTGTAATATATGTCGATTTTTTAATCCCACATATGTGCTTAAATGTATTTATATGAACTTATTTTGCATATTTTATAGAAATTTATTTTGTATTAAAATGAATTTTAAATAGAAAATTTAAATAGAAAAACAAAATGTGTTTCTGGCCATAGGACGGTTGACCGGGCAGTCGACTAGACATGCACAGAGCCTAGTGCTTGTGCACTCGATTGATCGGGAATCAACCGATCGAGCAGAGAGCAAAATGCTCTTCTGGCCGATTGACCGGGCAACAGAGAGCAAAGTGCTCTAAGCTGGTCGACCGACTACTGTAAGAACACAATGTGTGTTCTGACAGCGATGGACCAAGCAATCGACCGCAAGCCTAATGGCTTTAAATATAGTCATTGGCGGTCAACCAGGCGATCGACCGTTAGGCCCAGTTTAGCATGACTTGCCTATAATGACTAGTTTTTGAAATTTTTTTGTTTTATTTTATTTCCAAATGACTGGTATTTACTTTATTTGGTTTTTATCAATGTTTTAATTACTAAGATTAGTTTCTAATGATCTCATCTTATTCTCTATAAATAAGACCCATCAAAAAGAGATTTGAACTAAGATTTTCAAGCCTATATTCAAGTTTTAATTGAAAAAGTACTTAAAATAAAAAAAATAATAAGTTTTTGGGAGAAGTTCTGTTTGAGCTACAAATTTCCGTATCTTTAAAAAAGTTTTCCCAATTATTTTCTCAAGAGCTTCAATTTCAAATTCCTATGTTTTCTGACACAAGCTTGAGTCATCATCTTTATCTATCATATAGGATCTTTGTTTGTGAGAGTTCCTTGTTTTTGGTTGATTGAATCTCAATTGTGCATATTTATTGTCACATTTGTACATTTATCCTTGATCATTCTCTATTTATTTTACTATTTAACCCTCTTTTTGTTTATGGTGTGTAAATGTTTTAAAAAGGAAGATAAGAGTAAAGAAGCTTCTAATCTATCAAATTATCCTATCTAAATTTGGATTTCAAATTAAATAAATTTGAAATAAAGAGGAAGAGAATGATATAAGAGATAATTCCTATCCTAATTTAGAGATAAAGGAGACAACCAATTCAAATCAAATTGCTTAAACTCCGAGTCAAAGATAAATAGAGAAATTTAAATTTAAACTCGGATTAAGAGATAACTTGATTCCTAAGTTATCTAGAAAAGGTTAATATATCAAAATTCAGAGTTTAGATGAGGATTCTAAAGATAAATCTCCACATAGACGGACGAAAAGAAGCCACGAACAAAAGTGCATGCCCTGCCTCTCCACTTTTATCGCGAAAATGGGCAAAAGTCGCGTTTCGACGGCTTACCTGTGGCCATCCTGTTGGCAGTTCGGTGTATCTGTTCTATTGTAAGTCTACTTCCTATTTTTTTTCTATAAATAGCACCCAAGAGGCAGAGAGGAGGGGTATCTCAGATCTAGTCTGGGGATATAACTTAGAATTTCTCTTTAGTCTCTTTTCCATAGTAATTTCTAGTTTTAATTGGAGAGACAGATTTGTAAATAAGGAGGGAGCTCTTGTAATTGACAGTGACAGCTTCAATAAAGGTTCTTTTATTCTTCTTTTCATTTTTCTTTTCATTGATATTTTATTACTTTTTTATTTGCTTTCTATGCTTTCTTAATGTAATCTTAGTCATGAGTGGCTACATCTTTTTCTCATTTCTTGCAAATATATCATCACCATCACATCTAAGTCTAGTAATTAAACCTGATTGAATCATATGCATGCTTAACCCCTAGAATAATCTTGAAGGCACATGAGGATGGGAACTAGGTCAATTATTTGTTAACACTTCTTAAATTATTCTTCTTAATCTATGCTTGATGAACATCTTGATATTTTAATGTTAAACTTTAATTAGTGTTATTCAAATGGAGTTAAAATTTGCTAGTACTTTCTAATGATTTTTCTTATCTTATGCTTGATGAATAATCTTGATATTTTAATATTAAATCTTAGTTACTGTTAGTTCAGTCATAGCCGTGTTTCTATCTTATGTATCTTACTTGATGGTTGTGGTAGATTATTATATTAGATTTAAAGTGAAGATTTTATTTATTAAAATTAGCATATTATGGTGGTTAATTATTAGTAAGCAGTGAACTTTTCTTTTAGATTAAAACAATTCTCTATATCCAAACAGAATCCTTTCTTTCTATTCCTTCTTTTCTAAGTTCTTAAACAGAGAAGAAATAAATGAAAACAATAATACCGAATGCTTCTATCGCATCTCTCTCTGAGGTTCGTCTCGCATAGCCGTTGCTACCGCGGATATATTACGAAAAACAGAGACGCACCTTCATCCAGATAACATCCTTCTAACTCTTAACTTTATCTATATTTTTCCCGCAATCAAATTTTAGCGTCGTTGCCGGGGAGGGAATGGTACTTTTTGTTTCTAAAAATTATCTTCTCTTTTTGTGTGTGCAGGGATAGTTTACAGAGATCGAACAATTACAGAGGATCAGGAGTACCTCAGAGATATTATCAAAGAAGCAGAACACCCGAATCCACCAGATTGTCGTGTAAATGCAACAAAAGCCGCACAAATGCAGTTTTTCCAGTGAGTTAGGGTTTCTGGCTTCCTCTAGAGTAATTGATTTAGAGTTCTCTCTCTTCTGCAGTTGTTATATTTTATTGTAAACCTATCTGCACACTGTTTCTGATAAACAATAGTAACCTATTGACTAAAAAAGCTTGAAACAGTTTGACTTGCATCTAGGCAGTCGTCTAATTCTGTTTAATTTCAATTAATGTAGAAGAGAGTGCTAGAGATAAGGTGAGTTTACATTGCATCTTGATTAGAAAACACTTTTAGGTGATTAAAAATTGCTTTAAGTGCTAATTATCTATTTACTTGCACACTTGTACCAAAACAATTTAAGGGAAAATCACATAAAAAAGATAAGGTGGGAAAGTCATTACCCTCCCTTGACTCACAAATCATCTCCTCACTCACAACCTAACCCTAAATTTTAAATTTGAATAGACGTTAGCCCTAAGATAACTTGGACTCACTAGAGATTGACCTAAGAAGGAAGTTGTTAGAATTTGACTTTGTCAAATCGGTGACTAGATAGGGGATTAAGAGGCGAAACCTCAAAGAACAGTGGTTTGGCATAATTGGGCATGTTGCTTCACGGATACCTCCCACTAATCTTGCCACCTACCTTGCCGATTAACTCGTGGTCCAATTTGGCAATATACCTCCCAGGATAATCTAAAGTTAAGAGTCCTCTAGGTCTAAGTCTACCTTAGAATAGGCTTGGTTGATTTTTGTTCTTTTTTTTATTGGTGATATTGTTTTTATTGATTTGCATGCAAGTGTGGTCGAAAGATCCAATTACATCTAGGTTAAGAACAATGGTTCAACCCCCCCCCCCCCACACACAAATATATATAAAATTTGGTTATGGCCTATCCAAATTTATATGGTTATAATTCATTCTATAGGCCAAACCCACCTTTCTATCCATCAACCGCTTTCCCGACTTTAGAGATTACACTCAACCCACCCACTCATATTTTAAATCTTATCCACTCATTTTGTGCAATTACTGCCAAAATTTATCCCATCCTTCAGAACAGTGTCCTTCGATAGGGTATCCGTTAGGACTAGGTCAAAATTAATTCCATACATTTCAAGGACTACGAGCGAACCTTATCTTTCAAATTTCAATTCAGGGGGTTGGAGTTATTCTGACTCTACACGGGACCAATCCTATATAAGCACTCAGTCTAATTGGTCCTAAACTAAACCAACATCTCCTTCTTGGGGACTTGCAAGAGGAAATGAGTAGACTAATAGACAAACTAGAAGATAAAA